>JAQQZR010000037.1:10903002-10935844 GCA_030068235.1 Notoglanidium macrostoma | reverse complement strand
AAAAAAAATAAAATAAAAAAAAACAAAAACCCCCCCCCCCCCCCCCCCACACACACACACACTGAAGTGGGGATATAATTAAATATGAATACTTGGACTGAACAGCTAATGTGTTCTAAATGGATACAAATATAGAAAAGATTAGGGCACACTATTTTTACTTATACTTGGGGAAATGGAACCAAATAAATTTGTCAAAAATATTGCGTGTAGGTCCAAACTAAAATAACTGTGCAAGGAGAAGAAAAAAAGAAAGAAAAAAAAGGTGACAATAAGAGACCAGGCTAACACTGCTGGCATTTCTACAGCTGTTTTTTCCCCAGTTTTTTCCCCACTGTTTCCAATGACAAAGTGGTAGGTTTCATATTCAATTATTACAAAAACTCCTCCAATATAGTCCATGCCTCCTTTAGGATTTAATCTAAATACAAGTAAAAATCTGGATATTCGGAAATACGAATACAGCTGGAGCCATTGCATTACAGCTCTACACTGAACACCCAAAATTTGGATTGCTAATGCTAAATGTCAATTTCCTTCTTTTTATGAAAACAAAATTCTCTCCATAAGTTTCATGAAACAAATAAGTAACTAAAAATTCAAACATGATTTCTTTTTAATGTGTTCAGAAATGATGTGTTAGAGCCACGCAGCACTGATCAGCCAGGACATGGGGGGCAAGTTGCTGTTGTCTGAGAGTAAATGGCATCAATTATCCTTAAAGCATGCACAAGAAAGTTAGTTATATCCTAATAATGTACGACCAAAAACTGGTCTATTGTGAACCTACATACAGCACAATCAAGGACATAAAAAGTGCACAGTGTAGATGTACCATTAAGAAGCGTAATTTGAGGTTCTGCATGTTTAATTGTCTTTCTTTACACCAATACTTTATCATGCTCTTTAAAAATTAGATGGTTGAATTGTGATGGTAGTTACAAAGTACCGAATACAGTGTCACAAGCTTCATGAGTCACCACACAGTACAGCACTTATAAGGAAAGGAAATGTGTTCAACTTACACAAAAAACAATTTTATAATTGGGGAGGCAGCACAACATCTAACCATTTAACCTGCTGTGTCTTTGTAGAGGTCGGGATGCTTCTCAGCTGAATGCAAGTTGCTCATGTTGGCTGTTTTGCCGTAGAGTAATTTATAACTTATTCTGCATGTTTGTTTTGTTGTGTCTGTTTGCTGCTTGTCTTATTCAGCAGGGTAAGCATAAAAATGACCAAACCTTACTCCTTGAGCTCATGTTTTTCTTCAGGTTCAGAAAGTAAAATGACTCTTTTCTTTAGTCTCGAGCCATGTTTGAGCCAAATTAGCATACCCAATTTCAATTGCCTAAAGGCAGAATACAACATCGCCTTAGTGTTTGCCTATTTACAAGCAGCATCTAGTGTATCAAATGTTAGAGAACCAGTTGAAACTTCTATGGAACTTTACTAGTAATACAACAACACATGTGGATACACATAAGTAATTAACACCTGTGGTCATTTTAAATAACATTCAAATTTGGCAGAATAAAGTGCAGAGAGCATACAGATTTCTTTATGCTGATCACAACATGTCTGTAAATCCTTTAAAAGGATCCTAATCCTAATCCTAAAACAATCTGAAATTACATTTTATGTATTTAAGACTTTAATATGTATTCATTTAAAGTAATTTAGTAATTTATAGTATTTCTTTCCCATTATAGTAATTTCTGTAAAATAAATGACAGGTTTATATTAACATGCTCACTCCAATACATTATCGTTCCTATAGTGACAGCTCATACACAGGGCCCTGCATAATCCAAGACTAATGATAAATGGATTAAAAAAATTGGTTGTTATTTAACAAAGAAAAATGCGTAATCACCGATATGGCGAAGCGTTCTGTAAGGACATGTTTATATAACATTTGTGAAAGAAGTCTCAGGTATCAGCACTTTGTACCAGTCAGTAGATTTTTCCGCTATGGCTGAGTCTTCACAGCAGAGCAGTTTATGTTTTCTTCCTTATAACTTCAGGAGAGGGAAAAGTGTGAGAACGACTGTTTACAGGTGCGATACTTTTCACGGACACATTTTCGCAATATTAAATGTAAGGATAAATGCCTGAAAATTGTGACGTGTCATTCATTAATACATTCAAATTTGAACTGTTGGTGAATCTCTGTGGTGGAAGAGTAAAAACACACTTTGGGGCACGCTGTTATAAGAATATAATCCACTTATTATCACACCAACGCATCTTAGATTATTTTCTTATAAGAGCACACCCTGTAATTCTTTACATGAAGAGGTATGTAAATGGGGCCATTATAATATTGTTATTACGAGGTACCTAAAAACAGCTCTTTTACCTCAGAATCCTAAGTCTTTGTGCCTTTCTCAAGCGATCTGTCTTTACGTCTTGTGCTTTTCTTCATTTTGCATCCACATGGCCTCTCCACCCCTTACATGCTCTCTCTCTCACGCTCTCTCCCTCTCTCTCTCTCTCTCTCTCTCTGTCTCTAATGAATCATACAGAACTTTCCCTTCAAATAGAAATGATAAAGCCCCTCTGGCACAAACACATATTGCATGCATTCATCACTGCAGAGATTTAAGGTTTGTCAGCTTGTACCCTACCAGCTTTAACCCCCCATAGACACGCGGTAAAAGGTGTAATATATCTATAATTTAGGAGCCTGTGGTCTCCGGTCTCTGTGGATCATTTTAGGACATGTCCCTTGTCTCAGGTCTTTTGTCCCACTCTACACAGCGTGGCTGTCTCTGTGCTGTGCGGCTGCTGTTAGATAACACTACAGCTCTATTCAGTTAGAAAAAGATGAGTGAGAGAGGAGAGAGACAGACACATGGACAGGCAGACAGGCAGGTGGGCTGTGGCAAAATGGCAGATGCAGAGCTGAGTCCATATGCAGGGATTCACACACATGTTGCCCAGCTGCCTAGCATTTAAGCTGTCACATAGACTACTATATAGAAACAGGGCAGGGCATGCAAACATTACAGCACTCTCATTCACTCCATTTCTTCACCTTTCATCCTTGCTCACTCTCTCAAAGACACACAATAAATACATCATCGAAAAGACTATTCCTTGGCAAAATCGTTTCGTTTTTTTAACTATCAGAGTTTAGAACATGGAGTGCTTTCGTCTCATTAAACTCTGTAAAAAGTGCAATAAACAAATTTTATTTGAAAAAATAAATGCACTGATGTCTGAGTGCTATATATGAGAGAGAAATTATTGATGCCGTCAGTCTTATATCATATCTGCAACAAAACAACAAAAAAAGCTCTCAACACAGTGTTTGAAACATAACTGTCACATGCTTTTAGTATTTTTCTAACTGTCACAAAGAGCTAATAAAAGAACAGGATCACAAAATAGAATACTTCAAAAGATAGCAACAGCGAGAGATCACTATTGCTATTCATAAATGAACGAAATGAATTCTGTAATGAGTTTTCATATTTTATTTTACTCGTAATTAAACAAATGTTTGGCATACTGCATATTCATGAGCACAAATTACACACATTTTCGACATATTTTCTGTGCATGAATTTCTGTACTCTATAATATAAAACCAAATGCTGGAAAGACGATTTGAGGGGTGGCTGGTAAGCCATTCTCTGACAAGTAATGTGCAGTGGAAGCTTTTATAGTCCCGTATCGTAAGATAAACTGTGTTGTTTGGAGTCATGAGTTGTTATGCTGCCGTCCTGCTTCTTATTTCATTAAATGATTATAAACACATATTGCAAACACTTCATGCTGTATCTTGTGAGCAAAATGGAAAAAGCACAAATCAAACCAAAATACCCCACAAACCTACATGAACTCTACAGTTTACTGAGTTTTTCATTCGTCAGTGAGAACAAAAATGTAATGGATTGATTCATGTTTATTTACCTTTACTTTTAGTGTGGGTGTTTAATTTTGGTGTGTTGTCACAGCACTTTAGTAAATTAATGAACAAAATGTAATTTCTATTTGGCTAGGCAATTGCTTCTACACCAAGTAAGATGGGGCTTTTTTTTTGTCAACAATCATTAAAAAAAAACAATTTTCTGAGGCATTTTAATTAGACAGTCTATCTCTATTTGACATTTTAACATTAGCTCTGTCATTCCGTACAGAGGTTTGGAGAAAATAAAACCTCTGTAGTGTTTGTCAGGCCAAGCGCCTTTTATTTTACCACTTCCCAAATGTATACGTCTTATATTCTATTATTCCAGAATATAAAATAAGAGTTGATAGGAAAATTAAGGCTTGGAGGTAGAGTCTGTGAAAAAACATTTTAGCCTATTTTCAACTCTTTCTTAACCGGTCACTTTCTATACTTTTCAAACATACAGGTATAATATGCAGCCTTCTAGCACAGAGCAAATTCATTAGACAGAAATTAAAAAAGGAAAAAAAACAATTTTTGTCTTAGAGTGTTTTTCGTTGTTTGTGAATGTACAAAGCACAAGATATTTTTTTCAACATCAATATCAATAGACATTTCTCCAAACTAAAGGGAATGCTCTCAAAATAATCAACACAGCCATCAAAACACTCTTAATTGTACAGAACAGAGCATTTCCAAAACTCCAATATGAAATACTGCTTTCTTCTCATATAACATTTTTTCTTATAAAGAACAAATATTAATCGCAAAACTATAGACCTGTCATCTTTTGACTAATGAATGTATTCAGCTATAATCATGCAGGTGCACAAAAGGCAAAACATATTTATCAGAACAGTTCCTCTTCTCTGTTATGAAATGTATGAACTCTTCCCCTCACATTTGAAAATTAGTTTTTCTGTATAGTACAGTTTCTTAAACATCACGTTTTCCCATTTTGATGTATTGGAAAATTAATTGTTTGTGTAATACTAATGTGACTAAAAAGATAGATTACAGGAAATTGCAAACAGGAACAAGAAACATTCATTGATTATGAGTTCAGTTTAGCTTTTTCATACATTCATCATGCTGTTCAGTTCTGGGAGGCCGGATAATTTAATCCACTTCACACAATAAACCGTATTTTCTCAAGCAACATCCCTGGAGAAAAACACAGTGAGTCTGTGTCTACGATACATTTACCTGAAGCTTCCTAGTTGTCTTACTTTGCCATATGGGTTATTTGTATTATATATAATATTTATATATTTTCTATGTTCAGGAAAAGAGAACCTCAACAGGAATCAATAAGAAAATATGGTGGAAGAAACATCATTAGAAAATGCGGGTGGGTTTTGATTCACTTTGTGTTGAATGTTGGAAATGATCTTTATTCGAAAACAACACAAACGGCCTCTGTCTCAGCTGTCCCTGATGTGGAACGAGGATGTCAGTCAGAAAAAATGAAGATCATGCTGTGTAATATGGTCCCAAGAAAGTATTGTCTCCATTATTGTCTCAGCACAGTAAATTCTATAGTGTTAAATTAACTGAGAGAGTTCATGTAAACACTATGTTTATTGTGTTCCAATATTTGCAGTGTTAGTTTACCAACGTCTAGTGTTAATACTACAACTTTATGCATAGTTAAAATTTAACTCTGCTTGACACTAGAGCATAGTTTTATAAAGCTATAGAAGTTGAATCTCCAAAACATCTCAATCTTTCTTAAACAATTGATTCCTTTAGTGTTAAACCATATTTTTAGTGTTAATTCAATTCTACATTTAAAACTTTTGGTTAACACCGGCAAATCAACTTTGCTTTTGCAGTTTTGCTGTGCAGGACATGGTCAGTCAGGGTGACTCTTATCTCATTTGAGATTGATTTGCTGTTCTTCTCCACTTCATGTCTTCATCATCTCTTCCCCAGCTCTTTCTATCTGTTCCAGTCTACCTCTGCTTATTCTGTTACCTCTTCTGCTCACTGCTCTTCTTCCTTACTTTTTGCTTATCATCCAGTTCATACAAATGCCACTCTTTTTATATACACCGCAAAATGTTCAGAAACATGTGAACGGTTTTGTAAATTGCAATTCCCGTATTGTGTGCTTTACTAATCCAGGTGACATCAACTTGGGTCTAAATGTAAATGAGTTAAGAGAAAGTGTGAAGATTGTAAAAGTGTAAAAGGAAAGGTGAACTTTATGCAGAGATTTGTCTGTTGTGAAAAGTCATTCTTGGTTGTGATAACTGTATTAAATGATATATATGTGGGTGTTTTATGGCAAGATACTACTAAATAAGGAATTAAAAAAGCAATAGATATCATAATTAACCTTTACCAGTTAATTGCTAAAAAAATGTTTACAATTTTTTTTTGGAGCTTTTTAGAAATTAATTATGTCAATTTATATAAATGAAACTTTGCATAAATATTTATATTTGTAGTAATAAAAAAACAAAAGTCTAGTAGTTGGATGATGTTAGAATGAAACTGAAGATGTGCTTACAGTAAGAGGAAGACTTTTACAGAACAGTTTGCGGAATTATCATTTCTTTATTGTTTATCCAACATGGGACGCAACAATGGTTTTGTTCCTTTTTTAACATTAAACCTAACACAAATCCAGCAATGATCAACATTTTGATTCTTCTGTAAAATTCTTCTGTGATATACTTCTATATATAATAATGAATGAATAAAAATAAGAATGAACATGGAAAATTTCACGATTGCAGGTCGTCCGGAATGACAGATTTTTGATTCTGAAGACACCGGAGGAAAAATTATTTTGAAGAAAACAGTTTTAAAAATACAATGTGAATTAATAATTCCACTCTAGTAAGTGGGGTTTATACTGTTTATAAATTTAGCAGTTTTATAAGTTTTTCAGGGATATAACATTGGGCTGAGTGGGCGGAGCTTAAAACCATCATCAAATGAAATTTTAAGAAATGACTTTTTTGTTATGTTTTGATCATTTTATTACTGTAGTTTCAGAGAAGACATTATAGATGCAATTGATCTAAAAATCAGAAAAAATTATATGACCAAAATTATTTCTACATGTTGCCTTAAAATGTGGAGACTTGATTTTGGATGTTTTGTGTATTTTTAACCTGTATGTTTTCAATCTGTGCGTTTTGCAGAATAATTAGCTTTAGTTTACATGGGTGTGTTACCTCTGTGAGAGCACTGAACTTAGTTTGAAGAAATGTGTTATAAAAATGTGTTATTGAGAAAAACTACAAACACTCTTAATTTTCATGTGTTAAATGCTGTAGCTATAAATCAAGAGTCATACACTTAACAGTCTCCACCACAAAAAACTCCCTGAGCAGTGAAGAAACGTGTTCGGTTCTATTTATGTAACCGCAGAACACCACGCTCTCTGCGGGCTGGTCAGCAGCCGGCCTACACGTCAGTGGTCTACCTCAATCAATACTAATGACTTTTCTGGGGTTCGAGCACCAGGCGAATGTCCTCTTGGCCCAGACTTCATAAACAATACATTTCCATTACAGTCCACAAATGAAAATTCAGCAAAAATATAGACAGGCCATGGCAAATAGAAAATAATATTTGATACCACTGTAATGCTGTTATGTGTGGTGTATTGTATGGCACATAATGTAGTGTTATTAATATGGTGCCATCCTTGGCCTGAAATGTTAAACTGATCTTAACAAAGGCAAGAGCCGCAGCTTAACATGCAGCATGCCTCTCGTGTGGTTTCTTCACGAACCAGCAAATGCCAATTCTTGGAATGTTAGCTGAACACTGGGCGAAAAGAAAATGGTTTTCTGGACATCATGGAGGAAATACTCAGTGTTAGGAGGCAATATGAAGTCAATTGTCAAATACGTACTATGCAATTAATCACATTCGTTTATCGTCAAGAACTTCTTTATTTTGGTCAGGGTTTCAGTGGATCTTGAACATATCTTGAGAACAACACAACATAACTTGAGAGTGGGGAGAATGAATCTTCCCTGGATGGGATGCCAGTCCATCACAGGGCACCATGCACGCACACACACACACACACACACACGCACACACACACACACACACACACACACACACACACACACACGCGCACACACACACACACACACACGCATGTACATGTAGGGAACAATCTGGAGAACTCAAAGCAATTTGTCAGTTTAAGACACTGAGCTATACATTTTTGATTCTCAATATAGTTAGTAGACAATATTATATTAGACATAAACAGTGGCAAGAAATAGCAATATTTATTTTGTTTATACAATCAAAAATTTCTACAGAAAAAATGTGGCTAAATATTTCTGCTAAATAATAATGATTTCAACACTGAGAAAAATAATAGTGATTATCACTTTGGTTATTACTGTGCAGCACCATCATAGTATAGTACAGTGACAAGCTGCTTTGCTTGTAAAATACACCTTTTTTGTGTCTTGTGGCTGCACAATATTGCATGTGTTACTGTAATACACTCAAATGTTCAGTTTAGTCTGCCTCTGTTCCTGTGGTTGTCAGTTATATACTGTGTTATGCAGTGTTAAGTCTCTCTTAATGTGATAGCTGGTGGCTGGGACTAGCCATGAAACCGAATAGACTTTTACATGGTTGACAGCTTGAATGGATACAAATTTGACTCCCTGTAAGAAAGTGGGAGACACCTAAATGCAGAGGACATCTAGAGTAGCCTCAAGCTCTGTAGCGTTTCTCTCAGTGGAGATTGGTGGATGTGCTTCACTCCGCACTGCTCAACCGTGAGAGTTACAGGGCTGCACCTGTTTGTGTGTGTGTGCGTATGTGTGTCTGTGTGTGTGTGTGTGTGTGTGTGTGTGCTGTTTTCCTCCGATGCGTTTTGTCTTGTATTGCAGCAGCTGACTAAAAATACAGCCAGAATTATGTTCAGTGCTTAACTTAAACAGATCTAGGCTTTTTTTTATTTTATTTTGTGAATTATGTAAAAGGGAACAGTCTGTGATAAAAAAAATATATATATATTTATGACTACCAGTGATAAAAGAAATGCCATAACTGTAGCAATTCTTCCCTTTGAGGGGAAAAATATTACTCACTACTTGCTGTAATAATTATGCCGAGAACTATATCATGCATCAAATCAGAACACATAGTAGGATTGTATTGTATTAAATTGAGACCTCCTATTATAAATGTGTCTGAGTCTGACTTATTCTTTGTCACTGCATCTTGCCTTAGTTCCCTTTCCCCTTTCTTTCTCTCTCTCTCTCTCTCTCTCTCTCTCTCTCTCTCTCTCTCTCTCTCTCTCATTCTCTCACTCCTGTTTTCCATTTTATCTGAATTGATTGCTACATGACTGGTTCAGGAGAGAGCCCTCACTATACTATTTTTCTCCTCCTCTTGCATGTAACCTGTGTGTGTGTGTGTGTGTGTGTGTGTGTGTGTGTGTGTGTGTGTGCATGCGTACTGGCAGCCAGGGTGCATTCAGTGGTAGATGTAATTCACTCCATTCCCTCGAGTCCGAAGGTGATAATGGAGGCGGATAGTACGGTCCAATCATAGATTATGGTTAAGTGTATGAGAGGGTCCTTTTCTCTTTCATCTGTCTCCTTTCCTCTCTCTCTCCTCCACTTCATCTCTTATAGCACACGGATAACTGAAACCAGATCAGAGTCACCTCACTTCATGTCTGTGTGGGATTGGGGAGAAGAGGTGGGGTATAAGCGGGAAAACTAGAAGTAGCGTGCTGTCTGCAGAGGCAGCCTAGAAAGGGTGAGAATAGACTCTTATGCTTCACCAGTTCATCTAAACCCTTCTAACCTAATCGCTGTTAATTGTAACTTGAGAACCTGAGAACTATTATATACAGTGGATATAAAAAGTATATACCCCTACCCCTTGTTGAAATGGCAGGTTTTTGTGAAGTAAAAAAAAAAAAAGAAACTAAGAAAAATCATGTCAAAACTTTTTCCACCCTTAATGTGAAATTACAAGGTATAAAAATGAAGTGAAAAAATTTTAGGGAAAAACAGGAGAAAAAAAGGTTAAAATAATCTGATTGCGCTAATGTCAACACCCCTAAATTAATACCTTCTCGGAACACCTTTTGATATTATTACACCACTCAGTCTTTTTGGGTAAGAGTCAATCTGCCTGGCACATCTTGACTTAGTAATATTCTCCCACTCTTTACTCCAAAATCATTCTAGAGCCGCCAAATTGTGAGGGCATTTCCTGTGCACAGCCTTCCTCAGGTCACCACACATATTCTAGTAGGATTCAGGTCTGGACTCTGGCTCGGCCATTCAAAAATATTAACCTTCTTTTGTTTAAGCCTTTCCTTTGTTGATTTGGATGTGTACTTTGGGTAATTGTTGTGCTGAAAGGTGACTGTCATTTTCATCTTCAGCTTACTAACAGACACCTGCAGGTTTAGCACTAAAAATGACTGGTATTTGTAGCTTTTCATGGTTCCCTCCACCTTGACAAAAGCCCTAGTTCAGGCTGAAGAAAAGCAGCCATAAGGCATGATGCTGCCACCACCAGGCTTCAATGTGGGTATGATGTTCTTTTGGTGATGTGCTTTTTTGTGCCAAACATATCTTTTGGAATTATGGAATTTTTTATAGCTTTTTGGAATTGTTCTCATCAAACCATAACACATTTTGCTACAAGAAGTTTAGGATGATTTAGTTGGGCTTCAGTGTTTTTTGTGAGAAAGGGCTTCTGTATGGCCACCGTGCCCCATACTCCAGACATGTGAAGAATACAAGAGATTGTTGTCACATGCAGACAGTAATCATTATTTATCAGATGTTCCTGCAGCTCCTTTAATGCTGCCGTAGGTTTCCTGGCAGCCTCCCTAGTGAGTTTTATCTTGTTCTTTTGTAAAATTTTGGAGGGACATCTTGTTCTTGCTGATGTCACTGTGGTGCTCCATTTTCTCCACTTGCTGGTGATGGCCTTCATGGTGTTCCTTGGTACATCTAATGTCTTGGAAATTCTTTTATACCCCTCTCCTGATTGTCACCTTTCAACAACTGAGATACTACACAGGCTTTGTAAGCCCTTAGAGGACCATGGCTTCAGCAGTTAGATGAAACCAAGAAGATGTAAAGAAAACCCTACAAAAACTGCTGATTGATTTTTGTGGTTAATGAGAATCATTTCATTGATGACAGCTGTATGATAATTACTTTTAAACATGAGATTGAATGCAATTGGTTCATTCTGAACACAGCCACATCCCCAGGTATAAAATGGTGTGCATACTTAAGCAACAAGGTTATTGTAACTTTTTTATTTTTCCTACTTTTCCCTAAAATGTTTTTAACTTAATTTTATATGTTGTAATTTCACATTGAGGATGGAAAAAGTTCAGACATTATTATCTTAATTTCATTTTTTCACTTCACTAAAACCTGCGTCTTAACGGGTGGTGTATACTTTTTATATTCACTGTACTTTAGAAAGTTCATACTTTATGTAAGATTTCATGCCTCCAACAACAAGAACTACCACTACTGCTACTACTGCTACTACTGCTACTACTACTACTACTACTACTACTAATAATAATAATAATAATAATAAAGACAAAATCATGATTCCAACTACAGTAAAAAGAACATGCAAGCAATCACAACTGATTTAAGACCAGAAGACCAGATGTATATAGTGAGAGTGATCAATAGGGGTGTAAACCTCCACATGATTCTTCAATTCTTCTTCAGTTCAATTCTTGACAACAATTTGGCAAAATTGGCAACAATTCCATATTTAATGATGCCAGCGAATGCTGCTATGATACAATACAATCTGATGTTGACTCATAAGGCAACCATTCGATATTTCACAATACTACTAAATCTGCTATGATATGACACAATGCAATTTGGTAGCCTTGGAACAATAAGTAACAAAATTTGCTCAGAATCTGTGTTACCATTAGTTGGTAAACGGTGATGATGTAGAGAAGTCATCAAGTATCAGCGTTATGGGCAAATCACCTCGCTGTAGTTGTACTTTTTTCATAATAATACACTTATAATCAGTCATAATCTATAATAAGCCATTCTATATCGATAATAATCAATTTATGATTATTTCCTTGATATATTTCATTTTGATACCTTTTAAATTGATGCATTGATCTAAATCATCTCATCTTAGCACTTAGTCATGAAGTCAACATTGAGGAGTACAGGGGGGTCTAGGGGTTCCGTCAAGACACTCACTGCGAATGAAAGCTGACTGTAATATACACTTTAATCAATATAATCTGCACTTTAACCTGCATAATATACTGTATACTAGGATGGCGAGTAGTGTGCATTACACAGTATATACTGGGCCAGTATGCAGTGTGTAGTATACCAGTAAGGAGTTTCGACACAGCAATTGATTATAAATACCCATAGCATTAGAGCAACAGACTCTGGTGGGGCACATTTACATTTACATTTACATATATGTCATTGGGCAGATGCCCTTATCCGGAGCGACTTACATATATCTCATTTAATATGGGTACGGCAACACCATTTTGAAAAACCACACACAGAATTGCAGTACGCTGTAATACTAGAATAAGCTGTAATAATAATAGCAAATTGTTAAGTTTAGTTATGATTATGATTACATTGATAATGATTATTTCAGACTTTTATTTATAACTATTATTTCAGACTTTTATATTATTGTATTGTAGCCTGTCATAGCAATCTCTGGGGGATGGGGGTGGGGTGTAGAGCAAAATATTGAGGGGAGGATTTTGAGCATTTTTGAATATTGGGTGGGATGTGTCTCACCAATATATATATTATATATTGGTCCCATGTTTATACCCCTAGTGCTCAAGTACAGAATGAACAATGATGAGAACAACTACGATAAACATTCATTTTCATAATAACAACATTAAGAGGGAAAAGAGAACAGTGTATGCTGGAGGGATGTTAATATTAGCATCAGTCATCTAAATTAATATCAGTAATTCAGCTGAAAGGCCAAATGTTTTTATATTTAGCCTTTGTCAAATTACCAATAAGGAATTCTTAAAAAAAAATCCCATCTTACTTGATAATTAAGTGTGAGGGAGCCATAACAGTTTGATTGTTTGGGAGTACACATTACTGCCTTATGAACAATCAAGAAGTGGTTTACAAAAATGAAAGAATGCAAATTTATACCTCTGAGGTTGCACTGAGTTGGTAATTGCTCAACAAAAGCCAGCAATCTTCAGTGTAACTCATGTGTTTTTTTAAGTTGAGACAACATTGCAGTATAACATGAATGTTTCCTTTCAAATCGTTAGGAATGAGCAATCAAGGAAAACCGATTAAAATCTGTTTCTTTGAATCCTCCCTCTCTGTCTTCTGTATCCTACCTTTCTCCCTTCTCTCTTTTTTTTCTGTGAACTGTCAATTCTGTCCTTAGAACATCTGCACTGTTGGACAAGCATAATGATTTCCTTCTCGTTTCACTCATCCGTCTCCTTTTTTCAGCAAAAGGAGTAGAAGACAGGGGGAAGTGGAGAGGCGTGATCGCCAGATATGAAACGCTTCTGGAATGCTGCAGAATTTTGTTCCCCCGCCCCCACTCCCTCATCGCACCACCCCTGCCCTCTCTCTCTCTCTCTCTCTCTCTCTCTCTCTCTCTCACTCACTCTCTCTCTCGCTGTCCTTTAGCTTGCTTTCTCTCTCTCTTTGCACTAAGTGATGGAGATGAGGCTTCATTGAAAGTGGCACCTTAAAGAACTAGAAAAAGGTTACAGTGGCTGACTCTATGACACGGGTGCATTATTTATTGCCAGCTTCCCCACAGTGCTGCAGCCACCTAATTGGCAAAATAAGGGATTTTCATACATACTAGGATGCAGTTATGCTCTCTCTGTCTCTCTCTCTCTCTCTCTCTCTCTCTCTCTCTCTCTCTCTCACACACACACACACACACAAAAGAAAACACACACAACAGCCCCCATACTAGCAACACAGGGGGCATCAATTATTGTTGATGGGTTATTTAGCTTTAACAATATTTCACTGTTGTTTTTCTGGAATGTTGAAAAAAACATTTGAAAGAAAAAAAATGTATGAAATGAATAGAAAAGAATGTGAGTATGAATGGATGTTCGTCTCTGTGTTAGCCCTGTGATAGAATGGCGACCTGCCCAGGGATTGGCCCCAGCTTCCCCGTGACCCTGACGGATCAGCAGTATAAAAAATGGATGGATGGATGGATGAATAGAGAAGCATGTCCTTATCATAGATAAGTCGGGCATTGTGTCTTCTCAAAGGCACATATCTCTAATAGAGCTGTGAAATAAACATGATGGTGAGGATTTCAGCAGTCATTTTAATAGTAAAAACAGGAAAACAGGACTTGTGTTACTTTTCACAGGATTTGGTCTGACTTAACTCCAGTTGTTCCTGTAGATCGCGACTTTGATGAGAGATGGGTTGAAGCTGGGCAATGTTTAAGGAGTGAAAAGAGAAAAAGAGAAGGCCAGCCTCGTGTCATTTCTAAACACATTAAGAGTCTCTAATATTTCTAATATTAGTAATATTATATATAGTATAACTAGTATAACTATAATAGTATAATAGTATAACTAATATTTCTTTTTATTTAATTGCTTTTAAACAAATATAAGATTATTAAGCCTAATTCTGGATATTTATTACCTAATTTCATGCTTGAAATTGTCTTATTCTATTGGCAGATAATTGTGCTTATTTCTATAAAGAAGCTAAAGAAGCCAATTGAGATATATATAGAGAGTGAATAGAGATATATGTAGAGCCAATAGAGAAGCCAATAGAATAGGACAATTTTAAGCCCAGTCCAGGAAAAAAAACTTAATGATCTTATATTTGGTATATATTGATACAAATTTGATATAATTTCCTTTCTTCAATATATCTTCATTTGCTATGACTTTTTGCCAGGGCTAAAATCAATACCTGAATAATAAGATGGGAATTATTGGGTTATCAAAAGATGTAAGGCTCAGATAATATTTGGCATACATTGGTAGTATATTTACACCTGGAATCCTTGACATTATGTTGGAGTGGTCTTTGTGCCTATGTTTATGTCTTTGTGCTTTAATTTTGGCAAGATTATCCAATATGTCTCATTCCATTGGCAGATATAATTTTTTCTCTTTCCAAGGCGCTTGAAATAAGCACAACTTTGGGCTTTAAAATCTCACTGAAAAAGACATCATACTTTCTCAAAACATGAAATATTCACAAATGTCTTTCAACAGAATGAGACATTTTCAAGCACGAATAAGTAAAAATGTCTTGAAAATCTTCAATTTGTTTTAAAATGATTTAATCATGACAATTAGGAAATTTTTCCCTTTTACTGGCTATGATTTTTAAGGTAAATACATAAAAATTGCTCAATAAAAAACATGGCAATCAAACATTCATTGTACAAAAGTAATTCAGTTTGCATTAAGTTTGTGCCATGTCAAATCTATACTTATATGCAACACAGTGCAACAAGTGATACTGCTGAGGTTGCTATGAAGACAACTCAATTAGACAGGTAATTGAATGCAAATGTATCATACACTTTAAGTGAAATAATCTCTGCACATTCTGACAAGGAGAGTATGTAAATGGAGATGGCAGAACACAGGTGCAGGGATTGTTTAAAATTCTCCTTGGCAAGCAAAACAACAAGCCACAATGAGCCACAACATCTGTCTCTCCTGTTCCGTATCAGACTGATCTGAAGTCAATTATAAAAACGTTAGAACCCCTGCCACGACAAATCACTGCCCATTAGGAATAATCATTGCACAATCTCACAGCTCGATGGCTGCGTGCGAGGCACTAATGTAGGCTAGAGAGAGTGAGAGGGGGGTAAGAAACCCAGCAATGCCCACAATTTCCTCATGCTTGCCTTTCAACCCTAGAACAGGGCAAGAGGACAAAAAAACCCACTCTGCCTCACCATCCTTTGACAGCACACTGAAGCACACACACACACTCAGATTGAGGTAAATTGACAGGCTCTTGAGTGAACAACAAAATAACAGCCGACAATGTAACGCCTTTCAAAATCCTGCAAAATATATAGACTTTAAAGGAAAGCATCACAGGAAAAAAAAAAGCTTGAAATATGCTGTTCAAAGATGAGATTTTCTTTTTGATATCTACAAAGCTACATGTGCGCATACACACGCACACATGTGATCCATCATCCAGTTGCAGGTTTTGTGAGAAAATGAGATGAGCTGTCACTCAAGCACAGAAATGATACAATACCTGTTAGTGTCGTGCACAATCAGAAATTGGTTGCCCAACTTGCATAGGGGAAATAAACTGGAGAAATTCCCACTTTGTTTTTCATCACAACTCCTCTGGGAAGACCTGACAGAGATATAGAGACTAGAGTTTTGTGGCTCAAAGGGCAGGCTGTAATTACAACCACTGTATAGGAGGTAATATGCTGTATCATCTAATGAGTATTACGCCACAATAACTAGTGATTTTCATTAAAACCTAATGTATACACCATAAAAATACATATTTTCTAGAAGCATTGTAAAATGGTAGATTATGACAAGAGGATGGAAACTAGCTTTTACATCAGGGATGGGTGACTCAATAAGGCTACAACACTGCACTGCAGCTTGCATTATACTACTGCCTGAGCTCATTAGCTAACTATCCTGGGCTTAAAAAATAGTTATGTCAAAAATGAAATTTGCAATGTTTACTTTACCCCCAAATGCAGTCAGCCACAACATGGTTGGTGTCCAAAATTTGCCTCTAAAGATTTGGACCAGAGTTACAAGTCACTGCATGCTTCCCAGGTTGGGATTCTACAGTCATGGTAAATCATATCGTCAGGATATGCAGAAATGTGAAATTGCAGTGCAGTGATTTTTTATTTTTTTTAATTAAAGCAGCTGTTTCATGAAGCAGTAGTCTCTATCTTCAGGGTCAATAGACAATAGGGCTACAATCAATACAGCTGTTACTGAAATGCAGGCAAACAGATTGAAAGTAAGTGGTGCCATGGCAACACACTTGACTGAGTGTCTTACGGAATAGATACACCAATAAAACATAATTACCCAATCTGATTCTTTCCTCCAAATATTGCAGACCTCCCACATGCTGTTATATGCTTCTACAGATGATCCAAACTAGAGCTCAACATCTGGTCTTCAATCAAGTTAAACACACACATGTTACAATTCGCTTTATCTTACTTCACTGCCTGCCTGTAGCTGCTAGCCAACTGAGGGACCACTGAAGCTTCACCCAGCTTCATGGAGTTACTTATCAAAACCCAGCAGTGCTATCCCAACCACTGAGATTTGCAATTGAAAGGCACGTGGTCATACCACCATCATGTGGTACTAGGTCTAAAATCAAATTCTTGTCACTGGCAGATCTAAAATAGCAAATCTGAAATCAATTGCCCAGTTCTGTTAGCACTGCAGATTTCAGATTCAAAACCCTGAATTCCCTCAAACACTGCAGTCCCAATTTTTCCAAGGTACAACGTGGATACTTTTCAGGCAGACATGTGCTCCTGATGGTAATTGATATTGAGTCTGTATTAAGATAATGTGCATCCAATTAACTCCACACCTAGCACCCACACACATATATACACACTCTCAGTCACAAGGTCTTTGCAAAGCAATAGTTTGCACACATTGTGTCTACCAAGCCATGTGTTACCTGTGTTTGTTATTCTGGTTTTGTGACTTTAGTCCTGCCTCTGATATTCTGTTTGTGCCTTGATTGACCCATTGCCTGTTCTTTGATTATCCCTCAGCCTGACATCTTTGTACATTCGCCTATGTGTTCATTTATTAAACGACTCTGCATTTGCATTCAACCTGTTTCTGCCTTGTCTTGACTCTATGTTATTTACATAACACCAACACTGGATTGACTGGATTTGGTCATTTTGCAGAGTTATTCCTGAGCATGTTGAGGAGTTAACACAATATCATGGCCCAATTTCCATTAGAAGCCAGTGTTTATGTATGAACTCACAAGCCGCATTAATAGGAACACTTATACACATGCTCCTTCATTCAAAAATCCAATCAGCCAATTATTCAGCAGCAGCATGAAATCATGTAGATACAGGTCAAGAGCTTCACTTAATATTCACAACAATGAGGAAGAGAATCTCAGTGATCTCAGTGACTTTGACTGTGGCATGGTTATTTGTGCCAAATGGGCTGGTTTAAGTATTTTTTTTTTAAAAACTGCTGATCTGGGATTTCCACGCATAACAATTTCTAGAGTTTATAGAGAACGGTGCAAAAAACGTCCACTGAGTGTTGGAAACACCTTGTTGATGAAATATTTTCCATATTATGATGTCATCTGATGAGATTTGCAAGATATTATGCGTTGTGCTGCTGCCACATGACGATTATAATTGCTTGAGTGAGCAGGTGTACAGGTGTTAAAGTGGTTGTAGAGAGTATATGGATATCTAACATTATGTGAAATGAAAATAAGAGGTAGAATAAGATTACCCAACGCCATTAGCTAGCTAACATTAGTCCTTTTTCCCCTAACTGTACTAATTATCTACTCAGGGTACTTATTTTCCACATGTGGCTTTTTATAGCAACAAACATTGATTTGTAATTTATTGTTAGCTAGCAATATTAATGGTTTAACTTGAGTTTTGTATCTAATGTCAGCCAGCTAGCATCAGACTTTAAATAACATCATCTATTACCACTGAAGTTGGCTATAGTCATAAATACATAGCTAAACACAAAGGCAAAGCTAATTTTAGTACTTAAAATAACATTTAAAATGGAAACTCATTAACAGTACACTCACAAGCTCACTGCGGAGGGGTTTGAGAAAATAAACGTAGCTAAAGCTGTCAAACGCTTCCTTAGGTCAGGATCCAGCTGCCTTCTTACAACTAAAAGACAATGAACAGTCTTTTGAGGACAATGATGTATGCATTCTGGTGTATGCAACTTAAGGAATAGTTACACCAATAAAACATAATTACCCAATCTGATTACCCAATCTAAAGGACCATCTATGAACAGAAGAGAAGGTCTGCACTGTATAATGAAGCCACTGTGATTAGATGTGGGCGTTTTCCCTTCGGTCTCTGGGGAAATGTTTTCATGTCTGAATAACAAGTCACCAAACTTTTCGCTGAGAGAAATTTATTGTTTCAATTTATTAGTGTTGCAATATTTTTATGCATATAATTATATCCATTGTCCTTTAACATGCATAATATAGCTGTTTTGTTTCCAGTATACTTTAAGTTAAGCTATTCAGCATATAAGTGTATTCTGCTTAATGTAATACAAAATAAATTTTATTTTTATTAATTAATTAAGCAAAATAACATTTTCTAAATGAAATGTACTTAAATTCCCCTTATTTGAATCATGAATAATCATGAATAGGCAGAATAACCCAGAAATAAGCATAGAAGTTGCACTTGGCTGGGTCATAATGAAACAATTTGGGTTAAATTTCGAGTTTGTAGTTAAAGTAGCCCAGCACACTGAGTTCAATACAGAATCAAACCACATTTGGAAATTATCCAAACTGTGCTACATTTAAAGCAGCATGTTCAGCGTACATGCCGACTGCTTCATACATAATATGTATACTGTGGCTGAATATTAATATTTACCCCAACCATCATGTTTACTTGCAGCTTTCTCAATTATCTTAAATGTATTATTGGAAACAGTTCTGCAGTTCCTATAAAGCAGTTCTTGCTAACATACGCTGGACTTAGACAGCAAAGGAACCTGCCTGCTCCTTTCAATCCCAGATCCTACATTCAAACCTCTTTCCAAAGCCCCTGCCTCCTAAAACTTTTACATGCACCATGCAAGGGTGAAATTGGAATGGATGTTGGATGTTTGGTCAGATGTCACCCTTCTCTCCCTAGCTTTCATAAGATATGGCAATAACTCTGCTGTAATCCCAGGCTTATCTCGTATTCACATTGCTTCCTGTTCATTTACTTATCCTGTATGGGCTGTCTGTATATGCACCAAATAATTGACAGACAGGGAAGACATCATCCTCGTGGAGAAGTTTCCTGATTGGCTAACATAGCCCTATGGAGTTGAAAATTTTAATTGCTTATTTAACAAGCCTAGAAAAGTCACATGAGACAATCACATGTTAAGACACTTAGTGGGCCCACTTAGAAGATGCATTTTTGTTCATTTTTCATTTCATTCTTTTTTGTTGACTACATGAAAGGCTGTTCTTCACTGCTGAAATGCCCATGTGGGGATATGAATGCCCAATAAATGTGGACTAGCAATCCTCTAATAAACTCTAAGAAAAACAGTAGCAAATATTAATATAATATTTACGTCTCAACAGCATTAAATCAAATTCTGCCTTTTCCACTATGATCATTTCTGCCTTCTGTGCTAGGTTTGTATACTAATTGAGAAACTGGACTGTGGAAAGTGGAAATGGATATTCAGTAAAAGAGATTTTGTCCATATATGAAAAGTAGTAAATCATTTTCAATGTTTCTCAGGTTTTGCTGTGGTGATGAACAACTCTTCAAATAGCTGATCAGTGACGCCACACTTGCCAATTTTGTTATCTTACAATATCTGGGTTTACCCCCTTTTTGTCACAATTTGTTCATTTGCTAATCAATAGCTATTAGCTAGTTCTTACCTCTCACATGATAGCTACCAACCACGGAGGATGAAAGCTAGTATGTGATTACTCTGAAACATGTGAATCCAGCCACCACCTCTTTTCAATCTGCTGTTCATGCTAGCTCTCAGGATGTATAGACACATGTAGAGACAACAGCAATTGCTCACGAGCAATGAGTTCATAGATGCTCATGATTGGCTAGTGTCATGCAGATTGACATGGGAGAAAGTGATACTCATGATCTCCAATACAATTTACAATGCATACATGTAAATGTGATGCAAAACGTTGACTTTAAAACTATGGCATTATGCACCGATCAGCCATAACATTAAAACCACTGGGTTCTATAGATATAATGTTTTTCATAACTAAATCACTGAAACAGTAAATGGGTGGGTCGTGGATTCTTCTCATCATGCCCAAAACATTCTCATCTGGGACAGCTCACACTAGACTAAGCTTAGTTAAAAAAAAAAAAGAAAAGAAAAAAAAAGCCACATCTTTAACTGGCTTTGTGTGTGTGTGTGTGTGTGTGTGTGTGTGTGTGTGTGTGTGTGTGTGTGTGAGGGGGTAGGGAATTGTACACTAGGGGGTTCTCAGCACTCAAGATGTGGAGATATGGAACGAGGCATTAATTGAGCTGCCTGCAGAGGGAAATGTCGTAGGGAAGAACTCATTAAAAATTATTATTAAAGCAACAAGCTGCGCTCATGCATGGCCAAAAACATTTGGAGAGAGAGACAAAACAGCCTGCTCTGTTCTGCCACAAGGACATGCGTGCACTAAACATAAAGAGCTAAAGTCACATTTTGTACAGGTTTCCACCCCAAACACACACAAGCACTTTCGTTTCAAATTAACTTAGTGTTTTGTCAGCGTATTTAGAAAAGCAATCTAATTATACATAAAAATGGGCAGAAGTGACTATCACTATAAAAGTTCATATTTATAATTAAGAAAACTTTTCAGAGTTTGGCTAGTTGGGATTCAGAAGGCCAGCTGAAGACCAGATAACAAATGACTCATTGCACCATCTGGAAGTGTTTTAAATTCATTCCTATTACAGTAGTACTAATTACAAAAAGAATGCCTTTAAAAATATCTAACAAAAAGAGCAATCAGGCCTACAAATAATAAAACAAATACTTCATCAGATAGTAATTCCAGTATTTCATATCAAAAGTATACATAAAATTATTATTTAATTATTATCTTTCATTATTCTTATGCAGTATGTGTATTATAAACATGATGAATAAAATGTTCAGCATTTTCCAATTCATTCATTTCTTTTCAGTATCGGTTTTATCCTGGTCAGGGTCATGGCAGGCCCTCAGCCAATCACAGGAACACTGGATGCGAGCTGGAAAAATGTACCCTGTGTGGGATGCTAGTTCATGGAAGGACTTGCTTTTGCATGCTTGTACAAATGACTGCCTCTTAGCTCTATTGTGCCCAGGTGAAATAAAGAATGAATTATCCCCATAATTTGCCCAATCATGTCAGAAACACAAATGCCTTCAGCCTGCTCTTTGATGTACACACTGCTTAAATAGACTGTGGTATAAATAGAGTATATTGTAATGGATTATTTAGCCTTTAAATCCCTGAAACACCTGGCCTTGGTCTAGATGGACCATCCTCCAATTGCATGCCAATAGCTCAGATCCAGACTGTATGAATGATATTTAGCTTTAACTGTATTAAACACCTAACACGGGTCTTGAGAACATGTAAAGACCTTGGACTGACTTTGTCACCTGAGGCTTTCCATCATGTTTGAGGCCACTCACATTGATAAACATTGAAGAGCCAGGCAAGTATTTTTAATAGTTTCTATTAAAAGTGAGGGTTGTGGTGGAGGAGCTAGGGCAAGCTATGTATTATCAGAATGACATAAGGACTTGAGTACAAAAAACAATGATTCATCTTGGCCAGCAAGTTCCACTTGAAACTCCTTAGTAAGACCATTCCAAAATGTGGTGAGAGCAGCTTCTCAAACTCTGCCCCTTCAAACCTTCCATGCACTCTGAGCAATGAAGAAGTGGGAATACTCTTACATTGCTCACGTTCTGCTAATTGCTCACCTTCCATGCCAAAATCGTTCACAGTTTTGGTTATAAATGGGAATTTGCACCCAGAGTGCAGTGCCACATGGTAAAAACAAACTCTCCAATAAACAGTAAGACTTTGAACACGATCTTTGGTTGATCTGTTAGTGATGGATGCAGAACAAATGAGCAATTTAAACAAGAAATCCTTGCCAGTTATCCAGATTTCCAGATCACATTGCTCCAGAAGTGCATTTGAAATGTCTGTAGGCAGATTATTGTGCAGGTACTACTGTCAAGATAGAGCGTTCTAACCATATAACACTATGCCTAGCTGGTGAACCATACCTTTAAGCATGGAAACTGATTTATAGAAATCATCAGGGTTTTTTTTTAGTATAGATAGATATGTATATGACATTATGTACAAATGATAGTTACAAAACAAGAAAAACTGTGCAAAACAAGAAAAAACAAATGCGGATGTCAAAGATATGGGGTTTTGTTCTATCATTCTTCCTGAGTGCCTGGGAACTAAGTAGTATGTGGGGAGGAGGCATTGTTTTGGGACTCCTGATGGCCTGATGGCAGCCGGCAAAAGATATAGCTTCCTAGAGCACTCCTTCAGGTGAGCTCAGAGTCTGCTCTGTGATTAAGTCAGTGATCCTAATCAGCTTATTGAGGTGTTTGGTGTTCTTATGTGTTATTATTGACACAATAACTAACCTGCTATATACATTGAAAAGGTCTCAGCTTCCTTAGAAAGAAGTTTGAGAGTGAGTCTGCTCTCTTCTTTCCTGAACAGCACATCACTTCTATCTGTCCCAACCAGTCTGAAACTCATAAAGGACCCAGGTACCTCTATTTCCTCATCCTCCCCCTGATTGATGACGGAACTGAGAGACTCCCTTACATGCTTGAAATAAGCAACCAGTTCTTGTCTTACTGATGATGCAGGAGATTGTCCCTGCACGGTCCCTCATCAGTCTGCTGTACTCCGTGGTGACAGTCATCAGAGGCCTTCTTGAGCCAATACTGTATTGCATAGTTTTCAATCTCCCTAAGTTCTCCCAAATTGCCACACTGCATTTAAAACACTGATGCCTGCCTATAAAGCCAAAATTGGACCTGACCTACCTGAAGGCACTCATCACACCCATTTATTCAGAACCATTAGCACAGCCTATCTTCACCCAACATCTTACAATGTACAATGAATGCATGAATCAAAACTCTTCTGTCTTGGAACCCAGATAGTGAAATTAACTTCTTCTGGCTGACAGAACAGCTGAATCGCTGGCTGTCTTCAAAAGAAAGGTAAAGATCTAGCTCTTGACCAAGGACTTGAATTAAGACTATTAAAAATCCCTTCACTTTTGTCTTTTCTTTTCATGCTGCACTAATCTCCCCATAACAGTGTTTTACATTGATGTTTTATATTCTTAGCCCATGACCTATTGAACTAGTAAATTTGAAATAGTGTAGTATATTAAATGTAAATGTGCTGGAAGTCCAATGAGTGAAGAAGATTGAAACATGACAGTTACTCTCCATCACTGACACACAGTTTTGAGACTTCAAAATAAAGCTACAACATTGGATTTACTCAATGACAATGTAGTTTGACAGGTTCCCAAAAACGTAAGCATGTACTCTTATGTTTATTAATAATATTTGTAGACCTCTTTGTCAATCTGATGAGCTTTTAAGGGCGCTACCTGAACAGTCTTTACTTCTAATGACAAATTCAAAATAGTTTAATTTGAATTAGCAGAGCTATGAATAGTGAATGGTATCTTCGACAGTTTTTTTTTTTAGTAGGTGAGGGTGTTATTTAAAAGTACGCAGTGCATGGCAGAAACAATAATAATCTGGAACTGCATTAATAAGATTAAGCATTCAGCATTCTGAAGGAAATGCAGTGTAATATTTTAAAAATGTTCTCAGATAAAAGAAATACTTGCTATAAAGTTCCAGACTCGGTCAACAGATGCATAGCTAAGAAGTTACCTACAAAACCAACTCAACATATATTATAATTTTAATTTTTATATTGAATGATAATGAATGAATGTTGGACCTGTACTGTACATACACAGATATATCTGCTAACTCTTTGCACGTTTGTGCTTGACACAACTCACGGGTTACATTCACACCTGAGAATACATTTACAGACACCACAGGTGACATTAGACGCAAATGTCTAAAAAAAAAAAATAAGGAGTGAAACCAAAGGAATGCCAGTTTTATGTTTAATTATCGGTTTCTGCAATTTTATAATTGCCTGTATATTTCCTAATATGACCTCAATTGATATTAAAGGTTTTCCTTTTGAACATTATATTTACAGTACGCAAGATAAGGTGTAAAGTGAGAGACTCAAACCCCAATGGCTGTCTCGCTGTACACAGTAGAGACTGTTTACTGACGTTCTACTAACAAAATTGCACTACACTGTCAGGGGAAACCCTCATATGAAAAAAATTTGTCGTTGTTGTCAGATAACATTTAATCTTTATCACCAATTTATTTATATGTGTTTGTGTCAACGTGTACTGTGTACGTAAAGAGGTGGAGGAGTCACGTCACTACATGTGTCTATGGTGTCTATAAAATCGAATTGGGTTTCTTATGGACTCAATGGCTTTGAGGGAGCCAGAGCATTTGACGGTATGCACTCATTGTCCACTTTATTAGGAACACCTAATCGAATCAGTCAATCATATGGCAAAGTGCAATGCAAAAAAAAAAAAATCATGTAGCTACAAATTAACAGCTTCAGTTATTGTTCACAGCAAACATCAGAATGAAGAAAAAATGTGATCTGTGACTTTAACCATTCCATGGATGTTAGTACCAGATGGGCTGCTTTATATCTGAGTATTTCAGAAACTGCTGATCTCCTGGGAATTTCACACACACTAAAGTTTTACACAGAATGGTGGGAAAAACAAGAAACATCCTATAAGCGGAGGATCTGCAGCCTGAAACACCTTATTGATGAGAGCAATCAAAGGAGAATGACCAGACTAGTTTGAGCTGACAGGAAGTCTATAGCAACCAGGTGATTTTTTCTTAATCTTCAGTGCTCCAGGTTTTCTGTGAGCCATGACAGATGAAGATTCCTGTTCTTGGTTGTCATGAGTAGAACCCAATGTGGTCTTCTGTTGTAGCCCAAAGTCAAGGTTTGATGCCCTGTGCATGCTGAGGTGGTTTTCTGCGGACCAAGGTTATAAAGCGTGCTTATTTGAGTTACTATAGACATCCTGTCAGATCAGACCAGTTTGGTCATGCTCCTCTGATCTCTCTTATCAACAAGGTGTTGTTTCAGCCTGATATATATATATATATATATACTATATGCCGCTTGTGAAGATTATATGATAAGTACCAGAATATTTGATCCCAAAACCTAGTAGCTTTTGCCAGAAGATTAAGACTAAGGCTATACATTTTTCTGCAAGATAATGCCCCCAAGCATGTATCCAAATCTAAACACAAATATATGCAGAAACACAAAATCAGTGCTTTGTAATGGCCACTTCGGTTCCTTTGGACACTTAATGAAACTCAGAAATACAAAGGAAATTATTCTGCACAAATGTTCTACATAAAAGAAGTGGCCCAGAATCCTTGTTCAAGATTCTCCAACCTTGTGCATGAAGAGGCTCAGTGCTATTATTCTCTCCAAGTGAGGCCTTACCAAATATTATCTGTAAGAAAGCCAGTCATTTTCAAATTAGTGTGTTGTTTACCTTTCTATAATATGCCAGAACAGATTATATGCTGTTTCCACTGGTCAAAGAATACATTTTGGGTGCAGCTTTCCCAATAGCACATACAGTTTCTCAGTGGCGCACACACACGCTCATGGGCTAGACAATACTAACAGTCTTTCACCTTGAGCAATGCCTCCACATAATATAACTCTCCATAGAAAGAGCTATGCAAGCCAGGAAGGGCTCAAGGAGACATGTGGTGATGAGAGACAAAGCAGAATGTCACGTGTAGCTCTCCCTCCTCCCTCTCTCATCCTTCTTTTACATCTCCATTTCTCCATCTTCTCTGTAGAAAAGGTTACTAAATGTCAGAAGAAGAGTCTTTATCATCTTCAGTGGCTGTGCTTTGTGCGTTGTGTGTGTGCGGGGTGTGGAGGTGACAGGGAGCAAGGCAGGTGTGGGATCATATGTGTATTGAAAAGACTGAGCAAATCACTGCCGCAAGGTCATCTTGGAACATGAAAGATTTTGAGTAATACAGATTGCCTAAATTGTAAATCGGATGTTCTATATAGACAGATGGCTTTAATGTCAAATTGTCCTGTAATGTACTGTTTGATGACAATCATGGGATAATCACATTAGAAATGTATCTGATGCTGACATGTATTCTGTGTTTTAAAAAGTAATTAAAATTTTGATTGGGGAAAGCATAAAATTCTCCAAGAATTACTCAAATCATAAATAATGTATTGTAAATGTTTTTCAAAAAGTAACATAATACATTTAATTATGAGAACAGATTTAATCTTTTCCTCATTTTTTTCCATGCCTGCATTTTCTGAATTTTATGCATGTTATGAATATAGTTAAGAATAGAGAATAAAGTTAAGATTGCAGTTTATGGAGACAATATAAAAACGTGGGTACAGCCAAGTAAACGTTACATATCCATTTCATATTATTACTCTTTCCTCCACTCACCCCCATCTTCACTAATGCCATTTCAAATATAATCAGGGATACTTATGCAACCATAACTCATACAATTCATAGAATACTTATGCAGTCATATCTCATACAATTATTCTCCTCTCACCACCCGTCCTGCCTCTATTTACCGTCATCCATATTTGATGACTTATAGGATTGCAAGCCTTTATAGCAATGACAAATTTGAGCCTTGTGACAGTTTAATGGCTGCTAAAGAGCTCTTGCTGGAATGACTTGGTAATAAAAATAATATTCTAATGCTCTTTGTTTTTGCTTCCATCAAAACCAAGTAATTGTTCCCAATTACCGAGCCACTAAGGCCATTCCTGCTTGCTTGAGTACACATAATGTGTATACAAGTATGTACAAACAGATCCTCACAAACACACACACACACACACACACACACATTCCTGCTCATAAATTGCTGCAATGCTGAGGCAAAAAGGACCTCTGTGGCTCTCAGACAGTGCACTCTTTTTGAAGTTTGAGTAACAGATCATAATATTACTTGACTATTATGAGCAGAGTGAGCTCCATTTGCTCCATGCTAGAATAACTAAAGATCAATTTGATTGAATGGTCTATTATACAGTTTTTGTTACAGAGAGCACTTGTATTGTAAATATGTCTAGTGAGAAATAATAACTTCATTTTTAGGCATAATAAAAATAATAATAATAATAATAATAATAATAATAATAATAATAATAATAATAATAATAATAATAATAATAATAATACATTAACCTGATAAGTAACTGCAAAAAGACTCAAACATGGTGTAGCTAAATGAAGCATGCATAAATTCATTATCAACATGATTAAAGTTGCTGTCTCTTTTAGCTGCTCTCGTAGTAAGACAGCCTTGTTTATGTAGTGTAGAATAATTTGCAGAATGATTTAATCCTTTGGGGTAATGTGGGACTCCACTTTCAAATGCTTTCCATTTATCAGTGCAATTCTCTCATAATGTTGCTTTTCAACATTACGACTTGAAAAATATGAATCATTTTATAATCACACGTGGTATTATTTTATGAAACTGTCAAGTTTTATCTTGTGAATGTCTCACTGTAAAGAAGGATAATGTTTATTTTTGGTATAATCATCTTCAGCAGAGAAGAGGAACATTTTTAAAACATAATTAAAGCCTTGAATGTGCTTCCTGGCAAGGAACTATCACTCCAGACCTGGAGAGTTCAGAAAGGATTGGACAAAGTGACAAGGAGTGGCCTTTGGCTTCATAATGATGTAATGAAACAGCATTGATCCCTTTGATTTTTGCTGCCTTACAATGTTGAGCTCAGACATTTTGGCAAATGGTAAACATTTGGCTCATCATCTTATTTCCCCCAGGAATAATTGATAGAGTCCTGAGGTGAGACTCCATATACAAACCAATAAAAATGTCTTTCTTTGTGTGACACAGCTAAAACTACCATGTCAGTGTGACAGCTTAGCTGACTTTGAGCATTAATACCACCAAAAAATGTGTCTGAGAATTCACTTTTGAACATATGTAGGGAATAGTGAGAATGGCCTGAGTGAGCGTCTGGAAAAATTCATTCATTCATTTATTCATTCATTCATTCATTCATTCAAGCATTCAACCATTCATTAATCTTCGGTAAGTTCAACTTGATCTTGATCTTGATCACGCCCAGAAGCCTATTCTGGGAACACTGGGTGTAAGGTGAGAGTAAACCCAAACGGGATGCCAGTCTATCACAGGGAATAATGCACAAATATTCACAAACTCATTCATACCTAGGGGCAAATTGTCGTAGCCAGTCCATCTACCAACACATTTTGGAAAAGCTGAAGAAACTGGAGGAAATGCATGTGGACACAGGAGCATGCAGAAATCCTTACAGACAGGAACCCGAGCTAAGGATCCAACTAGGGACCCTGCACCACCATACAGCCTAGTCTAAAAAAAGTCTAAACTATTTAAGAGAATGTTTAGAAGTTACTGGTGGCTGTCATGAGTTATGTAGATTTTGTACAAGCATTAGATATAATGAGTTAGATATTCTATACATTTATGTGCCTTCATAGATAGTGAACTTCAATAGTGAACACTACTATAAATGCACAGACTGATTGCAGGGCTTTTCATTTGAAAAAACTCATGTGCCCGTTGCATGGATTAGGCTTGGACTCTTAAAAACAGTGTTCCTCAAAGGTTCATTGATTAGTTAGCAGGTAGTTGCTTTCAAAAGGGATCCTGCATGTGATAGGGGTTATATGTTATATGGAATATTGTCTAATAAGGAACCACACTATTGTAGGGTTCTTCAATGGGTGTAGGTAATTGTTCCCCCAAGGGATGAAGGGATGAAGAAAAATGATTCTCTACTCTATATTTGTAGAAACATTTATACTGCATTCAACACAATGTATTAAATGTACAATTCATTGAAACAGTAGTAAGACGTACAGAAAAGAAGCTACAGGAAAAACCAATAAAAAAAGTGTGGGTGTTGGGTGATCATGGTACCTTGGCACAAGTTCTGCAAGCCTCCGGAGATGCACTGGAGAAATAAACAAGTCTCCCCAGAATATATTCCCTTAACTGCTTTTTTGCTGAAGCTTTCATAATGGTGATGGGCATATGGGCCCAGTCTCTCATAGTTGTTCAGTTGTGGTGATATCTGGTGACTGTGAAGGGCATAGCATATGATTTTTATACTTTTATAGTCTTATATGTTCACCTCTACTTGTGCCCTGTGGCTGGGGAGGAGTCATCGTGAAAGAGACCACTCCCATCAGAACAGACATGTTTCGTCATAAGATAAAGGTGATTAGTCAGAATAACTTTGTATTGATTTACAGTGACTTTTTTTCTATAGGACAAGTAGACCCAGGCTGTGACAGAAAAAACCATAAAGAGCATAACAGAACCACCATTATTCCCATTTGTCACCTGCCTGTGTATGTCCTACCTGTATACATTCTCATAAGTTTACAATACAGAGCATTCCGCAGTCATATTCTGCTGAAAACTGCTTCAGACGCATCTACAATCTTCTCAAAGCTGACAAAGGACCTCAGAAGTCACAGTATTGCACACTGGTATTGTGTTTTTCACACTTCAAATTTTGACAGAAGAAGTAGTGTAACTTTTTGTCCGCTGTTTGATAAAACAATATGGTTTTGGACTCCTCTCTCTGGAGTACTATTTTGGCATAGTGTTTAAGGTAGAAGTATGAGATCTTGGATGCAGCTGAAGGGATGTGAATGCATCAGAAATCACATACTTCCGATCACTCTTGCAGCAAAATAATTCAATCCAGCGGGTGGGTAATTGAATTCCAGATGCGCTATAATTACTTTGCTTTGGCTCTGTCACAGGTAGAGCAAACATCCTTAATATAGTTCCTCATACAGCAATTAAAATTCAATATGCGGTGTCGCACCACCTTCCCTTCTAATTTCCACACTCTTTTGCTGGTACCCTTCTTTTAGTGAAGTATTTCAGGAATTGTTACTGTTACACTGGCCTGTAATAGCTCACTGTTTGTGAGCATGGTGAAGAAGCTAGGTGCACAAATGCACACGCACAAATCAGCATGTGTAAACAATAGCCTGGAAAAGTACTACAAAAAAGAGAAATAATCTTTATAGACTATTTAATGTTAACTACATCTCTACATCTACACTCTCTCTCTCTCGCTCTCCTCCTCTTGCACTCTCTCACTATGCTATCAATCTTAAATCAGATCCTGCCTCCAGGAGTGATGCCATATGGCTGTTTTTACACCATTACTTTAGGGGCCCCTCTCTCACCTCCACTGCACCAGAAGCTTGCCAAGGTCGCTGGCTGAGCTGAAGAGACTGATTTCATGTCAGATTGCAGTCAACAGACTGGGCTCAGGCCCAAAAGACACACCTGGTACATGCCAAAATGCACATTATTTGCCGTGTATCTCCTGTGACCTTAAGGTTACCCCACTTAATAACTTGCCCTAACATCATAAGCCTGCATACAAACATAAATGATTTATCTAAACGAATTTAAAAACCCATCACACTGACATACATTCTGTTAACCAACATTGTGTTATGCCAGATCAAGAGTTTGTTTGGTTCACTCAACAAACAGCCCAATTGTATTCTTTGCCCTTAGCAGTTACAAAATCCTAAATACAGCGGCATATAAGAAATGCCGTTCAGTGTTGAAGGGAGGCAGTACACCAGTGTATCTGGAGCATATCAGACTCATACCGAGCCATTATCTTCCCTAGTGCTCCATCAGTTCTGTCAGAGAGCTGAAAAAAACTGAATGCTCGTTCTTCTCTGTTGCTGCCTCTCTCTCTGTTTTCATGCCTTGCCGGCCCATCGACTCTTGATCTGATTTGTTCCTCAGATGGATGACTGGATCCTAATGAGGGCCTCTCAGTAGGGGCACACCACCCAGACCCAGGCCAATATAGACAGCACAGATGTAATACCCTCCTTTTTCCAGTGTATGACATTAACACGTTGCATCACTGCAGGGATTTGTGTGTGTCCAGCAAAGCAATGACAGCCTAGATCATAGTAAACCTTCAATATATCAGCACCTCTCAAACCAGATGCAACTTCAAAGCCATGGCTGGGATGTGCTATTAATGAAAGAGGTACCTTTAGGTCATTACGAATGTCTGTGCTATTCTTTATTCCTACTTTCGATGTTGCTTAAGTACTGACTAAACGCACTGCCATGTTCTTCAGGGTTCTTCTGCTCTTTTGTTTGGAAGGGTAGCATTTCCATTTGCTCTTTGTGTCATATCATGTGACTTAAATGTGAAAAAATGTGTTTCCGTTTCAATTATGCAAACTATTTACTTTACTACCTCGTGTGAGTATAAAAACTTTTATGTGAAATTTGAGAGTTTTTTTGAAATTCACATGTTTCCATTACTTGCTTTTTAGATTGCAATTTCAAACAGTGCATTAGTCAGGCTAATGGGAACATGACTAGTAATTCGGAAATTCAAACCATGCGATTATAAATAGGATGAATTTGAGCGTTCTCACCAGATTTTTTTTTTTAATTTGCCTCAAGCCTTGAAATGCTGAAACTGACAAGGAAAAATAGTGGTAATGAGAGACAACAGAAAGAAAGAGTAGAAGAAAATAAGACAGATGAATAGATTAATGCAAGTTGATTTTTTTGGGTAAACAGTTATTTTGCAAGCACAAATTTCCCCCTAGGAGCTCATTAATGTCTTGAGCACAGCAGAGAGAGCGAGGGAAGAGTAAAACTCTCTATCACCTGCTTGACAGAGAAAGGAAGGTAGAATGAAAGAGTGAGGGAGTGACTGAGAGAGAGAGAGAGAAAGAGAGAGAGAGAGAAAGAGATCAACCAGAGAAACTTTGCATCACTGGGAATAGAGAAAGCCACCCCTAACAGAGAGCAACAGAGTGTCACTGTCTCATTTAACTGTGCACACACACACGCACGCACACACACACACACACACACACACACACACACACACACACACACACACACACACACAC
>JAQQZR010000037.1:10883399-10894819 GCA_030068235.1 Notoglanidium macrostoma | reverse complement strand
GTGTGTGTGTGTGTGTGTGTGTGTGTGTGTGTGTGTGTGTGTGTGTGTGTGTGTGTGTGTGTATGTGTGTGTGAGTGGTTGGAAGCTAGGAATGGAAACTCCTTGATGCATTCACACATTACATCCGCTAAACAAGATAGTGGAAACAATTCCATAAGGAAACACCTCACAATATTATAATGACATGCACTCCTTTTTTTCTGGGAGAAAAGTCTGTCCCTGTAGATGTAGACAGACCAATAACTTAAGGTCATTAAACAGCCATTAGCAAGCAAGCACTCGAATCCTCAAAATGAGGACTTAACAACCGAAGTAATTAGCACACTTATTTAAAACATTTAGCACATTGTAAATAGAGCATCACCATAACAACAAGTTTAGTTGTTGTGCTTTGTTTCATAGTGCCAGAGACTTTTCCCTATGGTGTAATGAGCAAACTGTTAACCTCTGCCAAGTTTTTTTTGTGATGATGTATAGAGACAGCAAGAATTCTCCATCTCTCGGGAATCATGGTTTGATATTAATTATATTACAGTGATGGAGTTAATATTTAATCAACATCTTTCCTTTTTTCTTTAGTATCATTTTTAGGTGATGACAGCAATCAATTTGATTAGTAGTAAACTGTGTCCATTCCTTTGCTGAATATAATTCAATCAACATTGTAAAGCCCTGCAAATGCAATAGAGCAAATTACATTAGACTCGACTATTATTGGAGGCCTGTTGGTGGCTCATCCCAAACAGACTTTCTGTTCTGTATGCATTTGGGTAATTCAATTTAACAGGATTGGCTCACTCTGCTCGACTTGTGTATGTGACACTGACAGCTTAAGGTCAAGACTGAAGCTTTAAATATCAGTTAGTATGAACTTTCTTTAAATGTACATTCTGGAAGCTAGCCTCTGAGACCCATTTAACCAGCAATATGTAGCTTTAACACATTATTTCAAAATACTGTACATTGTATGTCATATATCACTTATTTAGTTACTTATTTCTTTTATTTAAAATACATTTGTATAGTGATGGCTGGTTGTGCTATTAGATAGAAGGTCTAAAATATAATGATATCGATCCATGCCTGGGTATCAACGCACACACACACACACACACACACACACACACACACACACACACACACCCTTAAAGACAGATATACACCATTCATGAGTTCTAATATTTCTAATATTTTTCTAAGTATTTCAAGTCCATAAAGCTCTACTAGGTTCATGCCATGTTGCCTCCAAAAACCAAACATAGTATTCAGTTGTAACAAGTGGTAACTCTTGTGTTCAAACCATTAAACTTACAATTCTGACATCTGTCATTTTGTATAATTTGTTCTTTGTTTAGGTTTTCTACTATTAGTTTCCTCTCTAAAAGCACTGTGGAAAAACACGAATAGTAGAGTAAATGAAGTACCTCATTCACATTCAGTATACCTTTGACGGTATTTCTCATGCTCCTCCCCAATCACTGCTGATGATGTGTTACAGCTGCATCAGTGAAACAGGGTGCAAAATATCAGCCCAAAGGAAGATCGATTCTAGGTGACATTTCACTCTTCAATCGCCTGATATAACTGTGACTGATAGGCCTCAGGAATCTACAGTCTGGGCTAGAAAGAAATCAGCCCCATTGTCTCTTCTTTATACCATTCTGTGCATTTTCCTCATAGTGCTTTTGCATTTGTTTCACGAAAGTCCAACATAATCTTCCTTAATATGTTTATACCAGATACCCCTGCTTGTGTAGAAATAAAAAAAGTCAGATCTTCAAATCAGATCTTGCCATATGCGGGGTTTTATTGTGCTTGATCTAATGACAAGTTTTCCCCCCCTAAATTATTGTTTTAGTATTATGAACTGATGCTTTATCCAAGGCCATGGATAAAGGCTTAAAAAATTCTGAGTTTTGGATTGGTACATGCAGCAAGGAATACATAAAGCAATATGTTACAATAGGGTGTGTGTTACAGTGATACAGAGCATTGTTTTCTCCCTTTTTCTTGTTTCTGCACAAAATTGTCACAAAGTCACATGACAGACTTTGTCTGACTTTGACAGATCACTTGTTTAGTTTCATGAGAATGCAGGATTTGGCACTCAGACGTGTTTCTCCAGGTGAAACATGGCGAATCACTGTGCGTGCGCAGATGTTGTTGTGTGCATGTGATAAAAGTCATGTAGTGTGAGCATCACGGCAGTTCTGCTGATTTTGTAAATCATGTAGTATCAATTAGGTATAAGTGTAACTGTTTTATTGGTTTCAAATGAGGTGCATTAATTCAGTATTGATGTACTGTGATCTGGTCATAGGTGCATATATAGGTGATTTTACAGTGGCTTCAAACATGCTTCAGCCAATCAGATTTTAGAACCAAAAGCAGGTTTATTATGGCTGTCCAGATAGAGTCAGAAGACATCAACATTCAAAAGAGTCTTTAATAACAAACTTGGGCATAGCATTTTTCAGCTGAGCATTTGCTTTCTTGAAAATGCCTAATTCCCCTCATCAGGTGAATATCCAATTGATTACAAATTAAATCAGAGCTGTGAACATATTAAATTGTCTGTAGCTATGGTCCTCCAGGACTGCTGTTTTTAAATCATGATTTTCATAATTGAATAACAGACTTTGAACTTGAAGGAATTATTGTTCTATTAGAACAGGTTTATTTTTTTCTCATGCCACACACCACACAGATGGTTTTATCTCTAAATTGTTTCTAATATAAAATGTGTGTCTGACTTACATATTCACCCCTGCTTTGTGCTAGAGTTATGATGCACTCAAGCTGAGTGGGAAAATAACCATTAAACACTCAAAGAATATAAATATTGCATTTAGTGATATAGAACCCACTTGGCTCTTAAAGGGAACAGAGAGCAAATTTCCTCAGCGCCAATGCAAACAGGCGAAGTTTAATCATGACTGAAATGAAATTTCACTGAAAAACAAATATATTAGGACTCTGTAGTTTAGAGGGTTACAGAGCAAAGGTAAAAATGTTAATATGAAATACAAAAAACATAGAATCCTGTACTTGATACAATGTTTAACCATTTTTTCTTTTTATCTGGAATGCAATACATTTCAGAACCCAGCTCAAAGGTTAAATATTTGTATCCGTAAAGAAATCAATTGTCAGTTTAATCTGATGCCTAGCCGGGGTTATTGGGAGATAGCAGGCAGCCACGTGGGTACAAGTGTTACTGTCCTTTCCTACCACAGCTAGCTTTCAGCAAGCCCTTTATCACCTAACCTCCAGTCGCAGGAGGCTGAGATTCTGGCCTTCTTTTGTGTGTGATACGGAGAAATGAAACTGTATAAAGAAAAAACCTGCTCTATTGTTTCAATGTGTCAAATCTTGTGTTTTCATAGAATTTGCAGCAAAGTCTTGCATTTTACTATTTTGGATGCACACAATGATTTATGATTTTTTTGGTCATAAATTAATGCATTACAATGTTGGTAGAGCAGCACAAAAAGCGGTGTGACATTCAGAATATGCTGGTGCTACTGAATTTTTCTATCCCAATTTTGGTCCAGAAATTCCTCCCGAGGCCCTTTCTTGGCACAGACATAAGAACAAGACAGGATTTTCCTGACTTAAGGTGCATGTGCCTTTTCCTAAAACCCAGTTTGAAAGAGATTCACTATTTATTTCACTCCACTTCAAGCTAAATAGAGTTTAATCTAAATATTAACTAAATCAAAAGGACAATTATTTTATGCATAATAAATAAGAGCAAACAGACACATTGAGGATAGCAAAGGCAAATTAACACCCAAAGATTTAATAAAGTGTCTTTTAGTCATGTGCCAGCTTCAACTTTAACCAACATTTAAGACCACACCAGGTGTGAAACAAAGTCTAAATCCATAAAAAAATATTTGCTGTTTTTTTTAAAAAAAACAACAACATTTTTTTAACATAATATTCAGCATTATCAATAATATTCCCCTGGGTGCCAGAACAGATAAGAGTTTTTATGAATGATGAACTTCCGCTGGCTGTCCAGACCACTGGATTCTTTAAACAAGTACTAAAGACTGGTAAAGTCACCAAGCACTTAAATAACCACTAATAAAATAAAACTAAAATACATCTCATATTTTTTGATGCTATTGCAACTCACTGTACACCTTTCCAACATGGTTTCAGAGCATGCTGTATTTCAGAACAAGATATGTTTCTGATGGAGACTACAAACCATTTCTGTAAGTCACTCTGTATAAGCACATCTGCTGAATGTAATAAATGTTACATTTCTCTCACATTTTAAATGCAGGATTATATTTAACCTAATTAGCTACATTTCTTTCATCACCTTGCCCAGCCATCTTTACCAAGGACGCCAATAGTTCTGGAGCTGTCTGCACAAAACTGAAATATACTTCTAGATGTTTTATTTATTATTGCGAGTATTGATCACTGCCCAAATATGTAGAATGGTGAATTTTCAGCTGGCTTCTTGTACTAGAATGATCTACTGGGCAGTAAATCTACTGGGCAGTAAATCAGGGGTGTTTTTTTAATGCGTTGAACAATTGGTTGCATGTTGCATCAAACATCACATGATTCTCATATAGTGTTTATAGTGATTGAAGCACCAATAATCATATACACCTTTTTTTATCTGTCTGCAACAAAATATCTAACATGGATTTTGTATCTTTTGTAAATATTTTTATCTGTGATTCTAAAAACAAGTGAACAATAGTGTATGTAAAATTGCTAGTGAATAAAAACATTTCACACTAGTCACTATTCAATGTACAGTAGTTCCTTGCATTAGGTATAGGTCCAGTGGATTAGTGTCTTTGATTTATTCATTTCGAGCAGGGTTTTAAAACAGACATTTTTCACACAAAAAAAAAGTGACAGTTGTTTATATATTTTATATATTGTTGATCTTCACCTGAATTCAGACAGTCTTGTAATTAGCACTATATGCCATCTTAATATTTTATTTTATTTTTCCTCCTTTAAAGCTGAGGGGGAAAAATCCAGAAGTGAATAAGAGGTGCACAAAGAGAGTAGGCCATTAGGATCAACGCTGAAAGAAATGGAAGATGAGTCTTCAGTGTGCACTTTTCTTTTATGGCTCTAAATGTCTCCCACCTGGCATGCCAACAATAACCCTCAATAAGAATAAAAAGCACCATCAACAATAATGGTTTACACACATACACATTGATTCACTCTTACACACAAATGCAAACACAAGCACACATGCTGAAATCACACTGTCGAGCCCTGTAAATCTGCTGCTCTGGCCTTTTTCCTGGCTCGGCTCTGCTCCCCCTGCTGTCTGTAAAGTGTGTAATAATGGCTTTCATTTGGTTATGGGAGCGGAAGGGCCGCCCAGAGATGGCCAGATTAAATCTTACGTGTGTCAGAGGAGAGGGGGGAAACAGCACTGCGCTGTCAGGAGAGCGGTGGTGAAAAATAACCTGTCATCACTTTTCTCCCGGTTCAGTACCATCATATTTGCCTTCCTCATCTCTGTAGCTTACTCACTCTCAATTTAGGGAGTAATTCGTAAGGTGGCATTTTTGATGACAAGGTGAAAGACAGAGGTTGTAACTAAGAAAATACAAAACACACCTAACGCAGATGTAATTAACCATTTCTGAGTGTAGGCTTTACAAGACAAGTTGTTTATAACTTGTCCAAGGCACAGGAAGCCAGCCAACTGCAGCTTTCGAACTGCTGCTCAGGCAACCTAAGGGGTGGCGTAACACATTTTGAAGTAAGTGCTATCCACCCACAAACACCCATGATTGGCTAGTGTCACTGCAGTTGATGGGGGGAGAGAGTATACTACCCCTCCCTGAAACCACAGCCAATTTTGCTCTCTTGGGCTACCTGGCTGTGGCATCATTGGAATGCAACTTGCAATCTCTGGATGATAGAGTGAACATTTTTCTGTTGTGCCACTAGGGAGCCTGTCTTTCTGCTATTCTAGTATTGTACTATTCTAACACTACATTCAGTTACTCTCTGAACCCCTCAATCCAACAAACAATCAGCAAAAATGAATGGATGTGTACAACAATGAAACATTTTTACCTTGCATACCTTTATAAAAATATGTCGATAATGCAAAACTGGCACCTGTACAGACATGGGAAGCCCTTATAACATATAAGTTCCTATTTTTGACCACTAGGAGCAATAATAAATGTGGAGCTAAATGGGGCAGTGTGTATGTTGCTCCAGGATCTAGAAAGGTCAGCAAATCAATGGAACATAGGCTTCTATCTGTCAAATGGCAACATTTTAAATAGTCTATTTTTAAATTTACAATTTAAATTGTTTAAATTGTCCCTCAAAAGAAGGAATTAGTATTTCAAAAGAATGAGGACTTTATAAAGATGAAACATTTTTGAATGGTTGATATAATGCAAACAACAAGCTCAGGGTGCTCTGTAAAATTGCGGCTCCATGTAAGTAACACCGTGTCCCTGTTTTACTACCTTGCCTATTCCTTTGTACTATTGCATTAAGTGTTCCTTTGATTTATGCTTTTCCATTGAGCTCAATTGCAAAACTACAAGATAATGAAAAATAAAACCCTCAGAACTCTTAAACACTTACTCTTGAGCATAGGGTGATCATTTTCAGTGTGAAATCTGTCTTTAGTAATTATTATTATATAAGGGATAGCGGCCACTGAGGTGTCCCATTATACGGAATTAATGGATGAGACAGAGGCTAAGAACTCCACAACACGAAGCAGAGTCAAGATTCCTCTACCGAGTTCATTAATTTCCTATAATGGGACACCTCGATCCCACTTACACCCAGATTACCAAACATCTAAACACGTTTGTATATTTACAGGCCTAGAAAGAACACACAAGGAGTAATTTTCTCAGAAACAAACATGTTTGTGGTATATTTTTATCCTGAACAAGGATAACTTGGGGTGACAAGTCTAGTTGGTTTGTTGTTATGGTTACCAGCTATGCAGAATGCCAGTCAACAGATAATTTACTATGGTTGTTATGGTTACCATTCAAAAGTTCCTAGAGCATTGATATGGAATGGTGATAAAAACATTTCTCAACCAATCTACTTTATAGGTGTCCCATTATACGAAGTTATTAGACACCTAGCCAGTCAATCGGAATCAGATTACCAATAATGTGTAGTCTATAATACACTGTGTCTTTCATTGTTGCTGTTCTACTTCTTGCTGAACACTGACATCAAAGTCAATACCTCATGACCATGACCCCACATGGGCAGCCTAGAAAATGTTTCCATTGTTGCCCTGTTGAGAAGTTGAGAAAATGGTTTCAATATGAAAGGTATTATCAGTCTAATCCTTTGTTCTTTGTTGCTATTTTTGTTATTACTAAATCTGAATCTGTCAATGGACAAGCACCCTGAGCTTGTTGCTTGTGTTTTATATCAACCATTCAAAAAATGTTCATCTTTATAAAGTCCTCATTCCTTTGAAATACTACTTTTGAGTAACAATTTAATCAATTAAAATTATAAAATAAAAAAAAACAATTTAAAATGTTCTTCAACAAGCACTTACAGAGCTTTGTCCTAATTGCAGCATAATGCTAAAACCAATGTGTGAAGTTTGCAGGCTATCTGAATACTAATTACTATTTATTTTCCTTCTTCTACTGCAGCGTTGTTGAAGTGGGGAGTGAAGTCCATAGCAAATACTGCTGAACAAAAGTTAAACTATGAGTGAGTTTCTTTATAGCACTGCAGTGAAGAGGTGTTGGCAGCAATCGTGAAATAAATGGAAAAATGGTAGCAGTAATGTGTGGAATGTATTTTGTGACAATATGAAATAATTAAAAATGAAATGAAATAAGTAAAATATGAATTTATTAATTGTAATGTGAAATAATTCATTTAAACTTGGAATGTGGGCTGGAACAATTTAATGTTAGTGTCTATTTCCACATCCTTGTAATGATTTCATTATTTATTGTAGCATATTTATTTCATAATTGCTAGTACATGAAGCACAATGAAATAATGAAATCATGGCATGACAAATCGATCCTGCGGTTCTTATGTTCAAACTACATACACAAACATGTGGACAGAATATCAGTCGTATTTCTGAAAGCTAGTTCAACAGTTACTGCCACTTAATGCTAGAGAGGCTATAACTCGCCATTTCTAATAATGAAATAAATTCATTAATGGATTTGTTGCCAAGGTAAAGGATATAAACCTTTTACTGCATAGTAACAGTGCTTTCCAGTCAGATGTTAGTCTTGATGCGTACTGGTTGATGATTAGTTGGCTGTTCTGAGGCAACTTATAAGTTTATATGTACTTCATTCTTTTTACACAGTTGACACCGTTAGCAATCATCCTCACCACATCCTCATGATGTATACGATGTAAAATGCCTACTCCTGTGTGTGAACAAACTCTGATCTGGGCACCATAGTAACCTGCTCACTCACATAGAGGCATAAGCAATCAGTATGAGAAGGTCAGATGCTAGATCCCTCCCACCAACTTTTATGGATGACTTTGACGGATTTTGTGATTTTATGGTGTGTGATACACCAAAGATCATGAAATAAATAAATGACATCATAGATAATTAAATACATTGCATCCAATTATTTCAGAGTATAATTCAAGTTAATTTACATTTTATTTCACATTTTAAATCATGTATTCATATTTTAATTATTTATTTCCTTGACTTTTTAATTATTGCACAGTATTTTGTCTTAAAATGAAATGCATTGTGAAATGCAGAGGAGCTTACTACACCTGTCCTGCACACAGAGACACACACTGATGTACTTAGTGGCTGCATCTCAGTCTCTAAACTGAATTAATGAGCTTTGGCAAAGAGTTCTCACAGCCCACCATCGTACCATTCAGGTAACCAGAGCAGTACTAATGCAGGAGTACGGATCAACAGCAGCAGAAAACGTGCTGCAGGCTGTTATTAAGGCTGCATTACTGAAACTGAAGCTGGATCTTCCCCAGAGAAAGCTGATCAAATGCCTAATTCACTTCATGGTATAGTCACCCAAGTGAATGACTGGGCTATTTGAGAATATATCAATTTCCTTAATGAGTCAGCATTCAAAAGCACACTGAAACTGCAACCTGATTAAAATACCTGCATACTTGCTGAAGTGGCAGGTGTAAAAGCATGTCTTCAGTAGAGGCAACAATGGCCTGACAATAAATATAGGCTGATGAAGCCCTATATATAAATTCTTTCATCATGCAGCAGCTATAAAAGAGCTGACACATGGGTTCACAAAGCATATGATACTATATAGCAAATGTGAGCTGTATCCCTGATACAAGACAGAGAGATAATGTCTGTAACTGCAGGTGCAATGGGTACAAAAGCTAACACTCTGAGCAATAATAGACACAGCAGTTGAGTGTATACTCAATAATTGAGTATATTTGTTAATATGAATGAAAAGGACGTTTGACTGTCTTAAGCATCATTGATGGTGGACACATGGACAGGTTTTAGAATTTTAAGGCTCTCTAAGATGGCTACTTACGGGATGTTTTTTACTTTTTGCACCATTCAGCCTGTCTGGCACCAACAACTATGGCACAGTTAAAGTAACTGAGATCATATTTTGTCCCCATTCTAATGATAATTCCGAGGAACACTAACTGAAGCTTCTGACCTGTGTCTGCATGATTTTAATATACACCACATGATTGGCACATTATTGGCTGATTATATGAATGAATGAATGAATGAATGAGCAAGTGTTCTCTATAAAGTGGGCAGTGAGTGAATGTAACATTTACTACCTGTAAGAACTACATATTTACCCAGAGTGTTAGCAAGTATTGCACTGTAGCACAGTGTAGCCTATTGTTTTCTCATAGATTACTATTGACTTTAAAATTCAACATGCATCGTAGTTTTAAAGCTTTTGTGTGGATTTTGAAATGTAGTTGGTTGGAAATTTTGCTGAAATGAGATCAAACACTTTTGCCGTGTACATATTCAGTACATCTGGCAAAAAGTAGAGACTGCATACATGGAGACACACATGATAACCCACTGCAAAAATGGTGTCAAATCATTGATGCTTTGTAGCATGTGAAGATTGATAGTATCATGAATTGTATTTGGACCATAGATGGATCTTATAACAACATAATGTCATCCAATCATACTTCCAAATCAATACAGAAATGACTGCAGGAACACAAAATCAATATGGCTATTTCACTGTCTGGATTTGAACATTGTAAAAAAAAAAAAACCTGTGGTATGATTTGATAAGGACATCCACATGCAGAAATCTGATAATATAAAGATGTTTTAAATGTACTGCATGAAAGAAGGGTCCAAGAACCATTTACAAGTGCTTTGCAACATTACAACATTACATTACAGCTAAAGAGAGGCTTCACCAGATATCACTATAGTGGCGCTAATAGATTTTAAGCCTGTTGAACTACTTAAAACGTATAAATATAGATAAATAAACAGATAGACAGACAGATAGATAGATACATAGATCAGGCAGGTCAATCAAGGTGTGGATGGAGGACCACAAGATCAAGACCTGAACCCCACTGAAAACCTCTGGAATGTGATGAAGAGAAAGATGGATGTTTTTATTATATTTATTATAATTATACACACACACAGACGTACTTACATACATACATACATACATACATACATACATATATACTGTATATATATATATATATACAGTATACTGTATATATATTTTCCTTCAGTTATTTGTTTATCTTCAGTCACCATTTTATCCTGGTAAGGTTGTGCATACACTTCTTTTACTTCAGCAGGTAAGATTGTCATTGCTGTCCTCACGCAGCAGGTATTGTTTTTTAGAGGCAACATGGGGAACGTGTGTCTCTGTGGACGTGTGTGGGTCTTTGAGAAACTGAACAGAGAAGTGGAGTGTTGACAGAATGGATCAATACTGGTGCTGATGGGAAACAAGCCAATCGACTCATCTGATCCTTCTGTAATAACACAGTGCCTGTTGCTCACACACACACAAACACACAGAGACACAATCTGACTGTCACTCATTTTTTAGTTTTCTAGGGTAATTAAGGAGCGAATTACACATGAATGACCAGTGCATGTATACAAGTATGAATATAATGAATTTCTAATGAACATTAAAATGTAAATAAACATACTGTAAGAACTAGGGACAAATGTTTTTAGACACCTGATAATCACATCCATATGTGCTTGTTGAACATCCCATTCAAGATTTAGTCCCACTTTGCTGTTATAATAACCTCCACTCTTCAGGGAAGGCTTTCCACTAGATTTTGGAATCCCTTTGCATAAAGGCCTACAGTGCATCCGGAAAGTATTCACTGCGCATCACTTTTTCCACATTTTGTTATGTTACAGCCTTATTCCAAAATGG
>JAQQZR010000037.1:10860904-10881799 GCA_030068235.1 Notoglanidium macrostoma | reverse complement strand
TCATTATGGGGTGTTGTGTGTAGAATTCTGAGGAAAAAAATGAATTTAATCCATTTTGGAATAAGGCTATAACATAACACAATGTGGAAAAAGTGATGCACTGTGAATACTTTCCGGATGCACTGTATATAATTTTGTGCTTTCAATATTACAGCAACAGTTTGGGGGAAGTCAACATATGGGTGTGATGGCCATGTGTCCACAAGCATTTGGCCATATAGTGTATATGCATACAAATATCTTGGCTTTCCACTACTTGGTTCCGTGCCCAGGGTGTACCCTGCTTCTCACCCAGCTGGCCCCAGCTTCCCTGAGATCCTGACGGATAAGTGGTATAGATAATGGATGAATGGATGGATGGTTCCCTGTACATGTAAGTTATAACACACTTCTGGGCATGCAGTTATTGTAAAACAATCCTAAAATTTCCACAATAAAATTGGTAGTTTTCCTATATCAGCATGTCCTGAAGTGTTGTGTTCCTCTATACCACAGTGATTAATTAATTCATGAATGACACATCATCCAATTTTAGCTGTTTATTATTGTTGAAACATCATTGTTGTGGAATATCCGCATAACGTTAGTTCCTAGTCATAAAAGAGTCATAAAAGAGTCATATCCTCTCCACTCTCTCTTTTGTTCTCGTTCTCTCTCTTGAAGTTAATAAGACAAAAAAAAATGCAGCATGTAGTGTTTCTCTGAAACCAGAGATGCAAACTCCTCTCTTTTCAAGGCTCTCCTTTGGCAATAAACTACTGACCATTACAATGTTCTGACACTGGACTGCTTAGATCAGGGTGTCAAACCTGTCTGAAAAGCCTGGTGTGGGTGCAGGATTTTATTCCAATCAAGCAGGAGCCACACCTAAAAATTTCCACTTGTTTAATCAGTTGGTGTGGCTTCTGCTTGACTGAAATCCAAATGCCTTTATTTAAATAAATGACACCTTACAGCAATCTTCATCATATCAAAAAAAAAAAAATTATACATTTTTCTTTGTTAAATAACAACCTATTTTTAATCTGTTTATTATTGGCCTTGGATTATGTGGAACATCTTCCCTGGAAGTCTCTGTGAAAAAGCTGTTACTATAGAAACGATAACATAGAAGAATGAGCCCATTACATAAACCTGTAATTTGAATAACTGTCAGAACTGCTGTTATAGAAAACTAATCAACACATTCTGACCAGTCAGATTCAAGACTTTGACAGCTCTATGGTAAAATAAACAAACATGCAAAGGGTAACAAATGTGTCCACCAAATGTGAAATTAAACTTATTTATTTTATTTATTTTATAAACCTACTTATTTAAGCAGATGCTTCAACTCTCCAGCTGCTGGGTCCCCAGTCGATCTGTAGAATCTCACTGCTTGATTGATGGCTTTAAGTTTGCTTTGATAAGGTTATGGCAGTGAGTTAGTTTTATGCTGTAAGCCTTCATACTGATACTGCAGGTGTCAAAGGTGTGTGATTAATGTGATCTATATTTCTGCAGTGTGGAAGGCTGAACTAGTGTGAAAGAAAATGTACTTATTTAGCAAGTCGTCATCTAGCTGTTCAACAACTGAACAACAAAATATGTACAGAGCATCACTCAAGCATCTGTCATGTCACACTGACAGCTGCAGCTGGTTTGTTATCTGTCATGGCCTCTGCATTTATATAACATTGAAATTTAATATAACACAGAAATGATGCCTTATCTATATTGTCTGTGTAATTAATACATTAAATTACCATAATGTATTTTGAACCCATGATTCCGTCAAAAAAAATTCATAAATGTCCTCTGGTAAGACTGTGCCAGCCTTTGTAATCCTTAATTTTGAACACCTAGCATTTCTAAGTGTGACATTTATTTATTTGTAATATTTTGTTTTGTTTTTATCATGAATTTGTGAGCCTTAATATAAATTTATAATTCTTACGATGTGTGTATTGTATTAAACTCTGTTAAGAATACATAAACAGGAACAATTACCCTCATAATTGAGCTAATAAGTGCTATTCCCCCTGTGACTAAAGTTATGTATTACACAAGAGTGGACAATACACATTCTAGTATGAGGTGCAGTGCAGCCTAAAAACAGCTATCATAATTGCCAAGAGATTCTATTTTTGGAAAAGGCCACGTTACAGCCCATTACATTCTGAGCTGGAATGGAATGGAAGGAAAAATAAGTTTAATTTCACATTTGGTGCACACAGAAAAGGAGCTAGGAGTCAAAAAGGTAGCAATTAGCACCCTGAAAGTGTGCAAAATGTACCTAATTAGATTTTGAAGATGAAAAGCCATGCCTGGCTAACACATCCCAATTAATTTAAATGTATGCAGAGATAAGAGCAGACCTGACCATGTTAGCTTCAAATCACAGTGAGAAAGTCCCTTATAAAGTATACACTTTATTAACATTCACTACAAGAAAAAAGGAGAGGTGAGAAATGAGGGAAAGACAGGGAGAGAGAAAACTGTTTAGAATGATGCACACTTCACACATTAGCTTCCTCCACTACACAGCAGGTCGGTACACTGCAGGACAAAGATGGGAACTGGAGGGAAGGGAGAAAAAACAGATGAGAGAGAAAAGAGGGGGATAACAAGCTTGGGCTTAGATCCTGAGAGGGGCTGTAAACAGAGTTGAAAGGCTGGTGGAGGTGGGATGGTTTTAAGGAACTGAGCTTAGATTTTAGATTGGATAAAGAACTGGATAAAGTGGCTACTGAAGATGAATGAATGATTGATGAGTGCGTTATAAACTCATTACATTTTGTGAAGTTCATCAAATCAAGGTAAAGATTTGAATTATTCCAAATTGTACATATCTGAGTGCGGACATCACTTCAATTAGTAGTGTTAGGGAAAGTGATTGGAGAACAGTAATACTAGGGCAGAAATCAGAGAACAAAAGAGACAAGAGAGTGACAACAATATTCTTTGTAATTACCATACTCTTTACAATTTATTGCACTGCATAAGATTTACTTTCATGTAGAGTCAGAAGGTCATGAGTATGAGGATTGAGGAAAGGGGATGCCAGGCATCCCAAATTCATATCCAAAATCATTCCACAACTACAACTCAAAAACCACACAAACTACTTGAAACTAGTCCAAAACTTTGAGCATTGGACTAAGCAGACACATTTCTTCCCTTTGTTGGATAGGAAACAGTTTAACAGTGGTGCATACTCATTTTTGTGTACTATGAACAACAGTTCCCTGATTTGATATCATTGATAATAATGTTCTGAAACATAGCTGCCTTGCATACTTAGTCACATTAAATAGAAGATAGAAAGCTGGCCAGAAAGGTACACAGGCACACATTTGTGGTTATCATTTTGGAATGAAATGACTTCTTTATCCAGAAGCCTTGTTTCTTCGCTGTTTTCCAGCCTAGACAATGGCTACTTCTAGTTTAAAAATGAAAACAAATACAGGCATGTATATTTGAAGCATTAAACACATACAAATACAGACAGTAGTACTGTGTTACACCCCTAGTCTAGGCTCATGAGGTAGAAGAGCAAAAGCCAAAACTGGGGTTGGTCCCCAAGGCATCTGTACTTTAAAATCTTCTGATTGGTTTATTCCATTTTCATATGGTTATTCTGTTGTAATGGACTCAGACTGGCGTCAGCTGTCTCACAGGCAGTCATGAAGGAAAGAAAAAATAAGGCATATTTTGTTCAAAGCTTTTACGTATGACACATAGTTAAAGAAAACATTTGAGTTGGGTTTCAAAGTGAATTTGCTGAGGTTTTACTGTGCACAGAGCGAGCAGGTAGTGGTCACATGCTTTCAAAATAAAAACAATGCGTTGGATTCTGGGAACAGTGAGCCGGCCCCATTAAGCTCTCAAAAAGAGACAGCAAGGATGATGTAGTATCCCACAGGATTAGACTCACGAGGATGATATTGGCCAGGTGGCCAGGGTTTTCTAGAGATTTCTATGAGGGGTTCCATGTCTCGAATAATATTATTGTGCAGGAAAATGGACTACTGAAGTGATGTTGAGGACATGCAGACTTGACCACAGTATGATAAAGTGTTCTTTTAAATCCCTTCAGCCGAAACACTTTTAGTGAGCAAGCCAGACACAACAATAGCAAGGAAAAACCAATGCCCAGGGGGAACACATCCTCCTCTAACCAGCACTGTGAAACTGTCTATGAATTGGTATAAAAGGATACTTTTTTAGAAAAAGAGATTAAAAAAATATTGGTTGTGTAGCTTTAACTGAAAGCATGGAACTGTCAAAATGAGTAAAATGGACAGGTATTTTGTATATTACTACACTGTTTAAAAAATCCTCCGAAAAAAAAAAGGTCAGAAGATCACCAGAAGGGGTGCCAGGAGAAAAACCGTTATATTACAGTAATTTACCAGCTGGAGAATTGATAAATATTATCCAGTGATTAATCTTCAGTAAATATTGATAATTTCTATTGTTTTAAAATAATTTATATTTTTAATTAAGTCACTGATGATCATACAGATCAAAGGCGACAAGTTGGTTGCAGCTATAGGCATTTTTTAATAGCCTAATCTCTGGCATGGGGCAAAACTTACAGAATTAACGACCTATCATTAACAGAATAGTTGGGTGAAGGGGGCGGGGATGTCGGATGTCCCTCCCGACACGCCTCTAGCTATGGCCTTGCACCAAAGGAATAAGTAAATGCCAATACTAATAACACACCTTCATGCTGTTGTGTATAGTCAAGTAATACATTTTTTCCAAAACCTATGCTCCATAAGGGAGCAGTACTGGAATTTAATAATATCTATATTTTAAGTATTATGCCACAAGGGACAAATTAACTAAATTGTTTATTACCTGTATAAATGTAAAAGTGGCAGCATTCCAACACTGCAATTAGCTCAGAAACTGTTCATACTGCAGTACAAGAGAAACCTCCATTTTGGTGCTCTGGCAGAGGAGTCCAGTAATTTTGACCGCTGAATGCCATATACCATGTGTACACAAGAGGGTGTGGTCCTGGACAAGGAATGAAAGCAATGTGTTTTGATGCATCACATGATTGTTTTTTACTCTCTAAAAATCCTAAATTAGCAAGTCATACATTGTTATTTGCTTTAGTTTAATCAGGTGTGCCTTAGTATTATTGGCTGAGCTTGTTCTGACCAGTCCAAAACAAGTGCACATGTGCATTACTATGCATCAGGTTTTCTGACCAGTTAACAGCATGACCTAATTGAAATTTTGAGTTACTGATTAAAAACGAGCATGACCACCATTACCATGTTTTTCGACAGATCATTAATTTCATGAATATATATTAGGATGCAATTTCCTAATGACCTGTTCCTACAAAAATATTACAGCAGCTTTAACCCTAATGTTCAGATGAAATGTATTTCATCTACATCTCAGTTGTTAAGCCACATTAAAAGAAGTCAACACAAAGACCACTGCTTGAGGGTCCTGTTCAGTGAGTGGGAACTAGTGTAGATGAGATATGGAATAATTTACCAGTGACAAATATCACTTTCTGTTCATGACTAGTAAAACATTTATTTTTACCCGATTAATCTCAGATCAAAATAATCTAAACGTAATAGATTTAGAGAATCTTGTAGGGGTGGAAACATTACATAAAAACTACAGCATGCTTGAGTGAAAGTATGAGTACTGTCAAAATGTCACTCAATATAAAGTAAAAGTATGGAGCCAAGAACTGACTTGAGTGAAAGTCCAAAAGTCTCTATGATTAAACGAAATTAAGTATTGAGGAGTAAAATTAAATATTTTTAACTAATCTTTTAAACTTGTTTATTTGCTTGTTTATTTATTTAGCTTGAAAGTCAGTCAGTCAGTTTGCTGATTCTTTAGATTTGATGACATATTTTGTTTTTATATGTGAGGAAAAGGAGACATGATCCTGAATGAATCATTGGTAAATCCATCAAAAGGAAATTTAAGTATTCATGTGAAAGTATTCAATTTCAATGATACTTAAAATAAATGGAAAGTACATATCTTTCAAAAGAGTACAGTACAATTATTCAAGTCATTAAGTAACTCAAGTTTTCCTTGTCATGTTGTTTAGCAAATCTATGTTCATTAGACAAGTTTTTGATATGTTTCGTAAAAGCATTATGGAGCCAGGATATTAGGAGAAAGAGAGATGGCGAGGTTAGTACTGCTTTTACATGCATCACCAAAGTGAGTACATTCCACAGATAGCAGATTTGAGTGTTTGAATCCGCTCAGCACAGTCTACCTCCTTTCCCCATACACACAGAATTAAATTGTAATGTTGATCTTGGAAGTTCTCTGGTTAAGCATAGCATACTGTTCTGAGGTCAGTGAGTCCTCTCTGTAAGGGATCGACCAGTAGTAGTGACAGAATGACAGTAGTGATGAAAACATGCTTACAGTTTGTCAGTGGAATAATCTTACACAAAGACATAACAAATCCTAGTTGTTCTATGATTTTCCTTAAATGGGTTTCCTTTATACTGTTACTATGCATGCAAATGAAAAGACAACCAATACTCCAACACTCTTTATGCAATATTCCTTGTCATTTCCTCAGCTATGCACAATGATGCTATCTACTTCATCCTGAGGCTGCATCTGTTCTGTGTGGCTTGTGTGTATTGTCCTATGTAATTATTGCTCACTATTATGATTTTAGAATTCCAAACTAATAAAAAATTAAATGATGCAAAGATTTCATTTTGTGTGTGTCAAAGTAATGAAGCACATTTCAGAAAAGATTATCTGGGAGCTGTGAGGCAGCTAAACTCTAGCTAAACATTTTCTGACCAAGATGCTTAAATTGCTTATTAAGTGCTTTTTAAATTGCATGGTAATAGAGAATTGATGCAGTTTTAAAAGGTCACACCAAATATCAATTTATTATTTCTTTTTTTTTTTTTGCCTCATTACTACATTTATAGTATATGTTTATATTTAGAAACGTTTCTAAAGCAACTTAGAAAAAAATCTAAAATCTAAAATATATAAACATATTTGTTTTGCAGAATTTCTTTAAAGGTGCATTTACATTTCCGTCATTTGGCAGACACTCTTATCCAGGGCGACTTACATACATACATTTTATACAAGTGAGCAGGGAAGGTTAAGGGCCTTGCTCAAGGGCCCAGCAGTGGCATCTTGGCGGTGATTTGTACTCACGACCTTCCGATCACTAGTTCAATGTCTTAACCACTGAGCTACCACAGACCTCTTATTCCATGTACCTTATGTTTTAGCCTACAGTTTTAGTACATATGTGGATATTAATGAAGTAAAAAAAGTTGGAAAAATGAAATTATATATGCATATTCACACAATTACACAGGTATGAAATCCACAGATTCAGTGTGTGAAAAGACCTTTAAGACCCCGGAGAGCACCACGTCTGAAATCTGGTTTCCTATAGCTGTCTTATGAATTCCTTTTTTTAATCCCTGTTTTTCTTTGTATTGATTTATTTGATCTTTCCTCTGCTATCCTTACATCCACTTCACATTGTTTAGCATTTGGTAGGGAATAATTTCCCATTCATCCTAATTTTTCTTCACACATTGATTGACCGCACCTTTCTGCATAATATCACAGTCTCTGGATCTCCACATGTTTCTCTCACTTTCTAGCTGTCTCTTTCTTCATCAGTCTCCAGCGAAGAAGACAAGCAGAATGGCGTCCTGCTAGCTGAGACAGAAGATGCTCATTGCAGCTAGAGAAAGGTCACTGATGACAGGCCTTCAGCTGGACTGTCAGAGCAACCCACAGCGCTCTCTCTCTCTCCCTCTCTATGGTTTATCCACACACATGCACACACCATTGTTAGGACCTTCTACTGACAAAATTATTAGCATTTTAAACAGTTAACAAATGCTTAACAAGTTCATTAATCCCATTAATTTGATTGTAGTATTGCCTAAACCTAGACATTTTCCAAATAGGCTTTAATTATTTTACAAAATTTAACATTTCCTGCATCCTCAAGAAGTCACCCTAGCCAGGTTGCCAAAGATGGGGTGTGTAGGAAATATTTTCCTATGATTCTACAAACAACAGCTCACATTGCAAAGTAGAGGGATGTTCTGACGTAATAGCTAACAAATCCTGTGGTAATCTGCAGCGTCATATTCAAAGAAAACATCCTTCAAATTATAAGGAAGACTGCAAGGTGAACCTTGCATTAATGTTAATGCTAAGAGGGCAGTTGACAGCCAAATGAATGTTATGAACTGCTCTTTTATTTCATTCTAACTGGTTGCCAACTAAAGAGGTGGGTGATGAATGCTGGAGCAGAAACATAAAAATGTTTCTGGCTCCCGAGTGAAACAGAAATGCATGAGTAAGGAGGCAGATAGCGTTTTCCTCTGAGTGCATTAAGCTGCCCCATGACGCACTATGAGACACCATTTGAAAAGGTACCGTTGGTCATGTGTTTAGAGGAAGCATAAGTTAGTCTTCACCCTTCTTGGTTGGTAGCTGTCGTATGAGAGGGGAGACCTGACTGGTGGGTGGGAACTGTCATATATCCCTGTCCTTGAGGGGTCTGAACTCCCCCATTCCACCTTAACAAAGAACTGGTCAGGCACATACAAACATGCATGTGTACCCACACATACACATACACACACACACAGTAGATGTCATAGAATGAAATACAACACACAGAAATTGACAAAGACAGACAGACAGACAGATCAGATAGATATATGATAAATAGATCTAGTGAAAGAAGCAGACAGACTGAAAGACAGAGTGCTAAAATAGGTACATACTGTAGACAGACAGACTCATCATGCATTGACGGGCTCTTGAGGATCTCAGCCATCTCATGTACTTACTGCCACCCAGTGGGTCACTTCGCAATGACACCAGTGTTTCTGATTAGCTGCATGAACCCAGAGCATGTGACTAATTACTACAGGTCAAGGAACTGACAGCACTGCACTTATTCACCATGATCAGATGTAGGCACACACACACACACACAAACACACAAACACACACCCACACAGATGGACACACAGTGTAACCAGTGGCTGTAATGGACCAATGCAGTTGGTTCAGTGTGAGACAGATACTGACAGTGACATCTCTCCTCACCTTACAAGCTTCCATTCATCATTTCCTTGTCTGCCTGCTTGACTCTGCCCAATACCCCATAACATAAGCACAGCGATGAAGAGGACAAAGCTTTTGGTGCTTGAACAGGCTCAGAGATCATCACAGACACTGCACAGTCCTTCGAATAGAATAAAAAAGCTTGCAGCTCTAAATGCGTCATGACTACATCCTCCATTAAGCTTCATTTAATTTAGACGGCATGTTACTCATACTACAGCCCCAACCATCTTAAAAAATTAGCTCAGGAATGCTCCAATATCACTCAGTCTGAGAACATGTTATCTTCTTGGTAAAGAGTAAGAAACAGGATTGTAAGAGACCAGAAAGGTAAAACATGACAAATTAAAGGGAAAAATGGAGTCTTTGTTATACTGTGGGGACATTTTGCTTGCAGAGTTTGGGTCCACTTATCCCTGTGGAGGGAGGACACTGCAAATCAATAAACAAATTGTCCTGACTGGCCACCAATGTTCTATGATGAAACATGTTAATCCTGATGGGAGGTGCTTATGCCAGGATAACTCTGCCCCCATACACAGGGTTTGAGGGCTGACTGAATGGTTTGATGAATATGGAAATGATGCACATCATATGCTATGGCCTTCACCCAGCTACAGTTGATTTTGGAATAACCTGTTAGACAGCGCTTTGACCAGCATCATCAAAACTCCAGCTTTGTGTATATGTTTTGGAGGAATACTCTTCAGTACAGTTCTAGAGACTTATAGAATCTGTGCCAAGGTACATTGCAGACGTTATGTTGGTTCATGGTTGGCCAACATATTACTAAGATATTTTATTTTGGTTTTTTGTTGTTGTTAATTTGTACATCATCTGAAGATAACAAAGACTTGTTTGAGTAAAAGAAAAAAGGAGAGAGAATGAGAGAGATAAAGAAATAGAGAGAGCGAGAAGGAGGACATGAAGCCCCGGGTGACATGCGACCTGTACAGGAACATAGGAGGAAAGGCTGGATTAAAGAAGGGGTTAAGGAGAGGAGAGGAGGATGAGAGAAGTGTTCTGTCATATAACTCAGGGACTGTCATCTATCTTTCGACTCTAACTGAGCAATAGCTCACACACAGATACACATACATAATCCTCACAGTTTTAGAGACTGCATATGCCACAATATGTACATATTTCCTTCGCAACTCTTCTTTCATTTTTTTCTCTTCTTGCTTTGTCTCACATGCAAACGTACAAGCACAGAGTCTTTTGAGTCCATCAGAGCAAAGCCATGCCATCATTTACTGTTAACATCAGCTCATTCAATGTCACCTCCACGCCAGCAGAGGGCGCCCTCTCTGCGTACTAACTACCACTCCATCTACCATCCTGTTCCGTTTGTGGCCTCTATAAGGACCTATCATGCTCATTCATTTTGGTGTGTAAATTCTGAGCTGTTGTTTATACAGTTTTTAATCTCTGTTTTATAGTATTTGGACTACTCTTTGGATTTTCCCTTGGCCTTGATTAATTTCTGGATATACTGTATTCTCACCCTCTGCCTGGTTTTCAATTTTGTGTCATGGTTTGTGTATAACATTAATTAAAACCTCCAGCATATGGGGTCTGAACATCACCAAAGGCTCTGATGTTACAATTTACCTCAGTCTGAGTTATTAAAACATACTTCACCCCACCACTGATATCCTGTTTAACAATACTTCAAGCCATACTGTAGAGCATGTTTTTTTCTTCTCTGTGCTAATATATATATATAGACATTTATTCTACAAGACTCTTAAACAGTCCAGGAGGAATGAAGTCCATTCTTTCAAATATATTCCATCAACTGGTGTTTTGATGATGTGGGAGAATAATGTTTAACACCTCAATCTAAGTTCTTTCACAGGTGTTCAACTGGGATGAACATTGTTGACTGTGAAGCCCATCGTACATGTATAGTATACATCAGGGGTATTCTACTAAAATTGCAAGCGGTCCAGTAAGTCGACCCTCCTCCCCTGCTGAGGTCTGAACAATTAGATACTTACAACTAGGGGCTCATGCTTTTTGCCAGACTAGTTTAGTTAACATGTTTATTGAGCAAAGTATAAAATGTTCTCAGTTTTGCAGTAACATGTATTTGGCATGACATAACTAATCCGTAACAAAATATAATTTGAACACTGTTCTCTTCTGTACTACAGGTTGCTTTGGTAACCATAAAAAAATCATTCATGAACTCTTCAGGCAAAAATCATCTACTTCTTTTGATCATCCATCATCCGCTCGTTGATTTGGCGCAGGTTTTCTGCCCTTCCTGACACAACCCTCCCAATTTATTTGGGCTCGGGCCTGGCACTGCGACTGCACCAACTCAAACAGGCGAAAATACAGTTCCTTTGTTGGACAAACATATGATGAATGAAAAACCCTAAAATGCAATAAACGCTTCTGTTCTAAATTTGCATTGTAGATACATTCCTTTCCGTCTGTAAAAATATAGCATCCTCAAAGGAAAATTAAATAAAGCGCTCTTATAAGCTAAACTGAGCTTAACAATCAATTAAAGACGGAAGCAAACTTTTTTTTTAATTATGTTTTCTTCTTTTTCCTATAAAACAAAACAATTTAAACCATTTACCTGAACATCATATAGGGAACTGGGTGACTTCCAGTTAGTTAGAGTATTCCAGCTAGGTTGTTGCTTAGATTAAATTCTTGCATCATGGGGGAAAATGTTAGTTTGTTCAGTGAAATAATAGTATACTACTTGTGACCTTAATACTGTGCTGCATTTGTGTAATAGTGGGTTTGTTAGCCAGTTTTAGAAGTTAGGGTGACAGGTTCTATTATTTAGTAATTATTTAGCAAATATAATAATACTTATATTTAGTAAATTGTGGTGATAATTTTGTGGTTTTGTGTCTTGTATGCTACTATTTCATTAAGTAACATTAGCATTAATGTATAACAAGTGTATGATCTGATGTTTGTTGAATGGTTTGCATAATTTCTTTGTGCTGGTCTAATTATTGGCATCCTGCAAGGAAGTTTGTGTTTCTTTGTGGAAATTAAGGTATTAATTTAGTAGTACTGAGTAGTTTGTAGGTAGATTGTACTGGGTTTTAGGTTGTAAATCTTTTCTGTATTTACTAGGCTTTCTAAGATTTCATTTAGAATAATGTATTTCCATTTCATCAGTAGTGATGAGGTGGGAAGATCTTGGCATATACTGTAGGTTGAAGGCAGATAGGTTGTTTAGAAATGTTCACTGTACTTCATTTAGTGTTTGCAGTTTAACAAGTATGACTGAGTATAGTTGTTTTGTAGAGCTTTTTGGTTCCAGATTGCCTTTTGTAGCTTTGCATGATTGTGTTTTTGATTTTGAAAATTATGGGGTGCCGTTTGTAAAAACAGTTTAATGTTTCAGTAAGTGTCGTCTTTCCTATCATTTAGCACAATTTTCATATATTCAGTGATAAATCCGTTCAAAAATCAGTGTTACATTTCCTCATGTTAGTTCTTGCTGTGTAAATGTTAAATTTAAATGTTATATTTAAATATAAATGCTAAATCTTAAATCTAAATGGTGCACTCTAAATGTTTAGACGGTGCATTAATTTGTCCCGCATCTGTGATTACTATTGACTATTACTTTAAATGGCGGTGCACTGCATTCTGTGATGTGCCTCTCCAACTTGGAGGATTTCATGCTGCTAATAGCCATGGGAATTCCGGCTATGCTAGTGCTGCTAATGCCTGTTCAAGGAGGTGGGTTTTCCTCAACTACAGTCATGATGAATGTGGTATCTTTGAGTGATATCCAAAAGAGTAGGTAGCACGGTTCAAGGATGTCAAGAAACGGCACTAGCCAGAGCAGAGATGCATGATTTCCGAGGCTTTAGCATAGCATCCAGGCCGCATCTTTTTTTTTTTTGTAAACGTTGTAACCATTTTTGTGTGAACATTGAAAATTGTTTGATTTAAATACCTAACATTTTAATCTCTTTTGATATTGCTCAAGGATACCACATTCATCATGACCGTAGCTGAGGAACAGCTAGCTTGGACAGCCATCTTCTAAACATTTAGACTGCAATGTTTAGATTTAAGATTTAACATTTATATTTAACATTAAACATTTATATTTAACATATAACATTTAGATTTAATATATAATATTTATATGAAATGTTAAACGTTTAGATTTAACATGTAACATTTATGCTTAGATATAACATTTAAATGAAACATTTACATAGCAAGAACTAACATGAGAAAGTTTAACACTGTTTTTTGGAAGAATTTTTCTCTAAATGTATGAAAATGGTGCTAAACGATGCTAAACTGTTTTTACAAACGGCACCCCATGGAAAATGGCTTCCGTTTAAGCGATATTGTATGAGCAAAAGTGCAGTTAAACTGAATTATATATATTATATTATATTGTCGTGCAAGCCAGGTGAGCCAGGATGCATATGCAGTTTCACTATTATAAAAACGTCAGGCAGAGGTACAGAACTGGGTACTGAATCAGAGTCAAAACTTTAAGAAGGGTTCAGGCAATCAGCAAGCAGTGTAAAGCAGGCAAAACAGAATCAGTAATCCCAAATCAGCAAACAGAGTGAAAAAATAAGCATTTCAAACTAGGAAGTGTTTATGTGGCGAACACAGATAAGCGGAGTGCTACAAACAGTGAAACCTCACAGTGCAGTTACTCTCAATACAGCACTCTCGGAGTGCGGCTCAACCAATCAAATAAATGGACCAAAACTAATTGTTGTATAATGTAGATGAGGTACTAGACAGGTGCAATAAGGAGCAGCGGTTGCAAATTTGACCACTATAAGAACCTTAAAGAGACTCTCCGAAAGGGCCTGACAATTTATTTAGTGGAACACGGAGTTATTGTGACAAAGGCAGTGAAGCCAGGATGCCTGAAGCCCCATGTCTTCTTCTACCAGCCAAGCCCGTGATTTGAAATTAAATGGATTAGCTTTGCAGGAGACACAAATGCAGCATGACATGCATTTCGAAAAACCGAAAGGAAAATATTCAAAGAAAGAAAATCTGACACTAAAGAAACTAGAGAATTGAAGTTGGAGAAACTAGAAATGAAGTCACTTATGAGGAAAGCTCTTCAGACTGCATCTCCTCTTCAGTTTCTCTTCAGTTGCCATTAGGGTCAGCTTTCGAAAATGATCTAGAACATCTGCTTGTTGATTTTGTGGGACCTTAGCAGCACATTGCTATTTGCATTATATGTCAATCTATATGCTATCCTGCAGTTTATTCATTGTGAGCCATACTGTCTATTTTGATCTTAAAGGATTCTACCAGCTTTATGTTTACTTTCAATTTACTGTTTCAGTTTAGATTGTATCAAGCTTGAGTTACAGCCCAGAAGAGGTTGTTGGAAATCACACCTTAAAATGTGATTACTTATTCGCAAAGCTGAGCCTTGAAACTTTAATGCTGGCAATAAACTGTTAGCTTTGTTTGCTTTATGACCTCTTTGATATTCACACATGGTTCTCAAGGGACTGTAGGTTCACCTCATGTTTCACCATCTGCAGTAAAGTGCTTAGGTGGTACCTGTAGATTCTCAGGTTAATATGATGAAGATATGAAGACTACTCATGAGGTAATAGCAGTGGGAGGGGCATGCAAGGTGCCTTTATTATTGTAATCGAAAAATAAAATCCACAAGCAAAATATTATCAACATGTAACATGTATATTGCAGAAAATAGTAATGAAATTAAATCAAACACTCTTATTTTGCCAGCCTTTGCATTAATCTTTTTTTATCTTTGCAGATTGTGCTAATGCTTTTTGTTAGCTCTCTTTTTTTTCTGTAATCTTTCTCTGGCTTCTGATTTTTGGTACATTTTTAAGGGGGGTGAGTAAAAGTGCAGTAAAAGGCTGACATAATATTAGTAGCTACTGAATTGTTCAAAGATGCATTCGCATGTTTTCCTGGATCAGAGAATTGTCATCATTTATGTGTCAGTTTAAACAGCTAGCGTTAGCTAGGTGACAAGGCTGAAATTGGCTTCTTATTCATCAACTTCTAATTCAGATTTTTTTCATTTTCACTTGTCATTATCTCTTTATTACGAAAATGTCTCAGAAATCTCAAATTTCATAAGAAATAAGTGTAATCTATAGTGGTGTATCACTACATCATGACACACTGCATTGCGATGCAATAATGTGATGATGTACATCATTGAAATGTGCAATCAGCATTCTGTTAATTCTGCATGTAATAACTGTTTGTACAGCAGAAGGTAACCTAACGTTAGCTGTTTAAACTGCTTCTCAATTGGATGTTTACAAACAATTATAGCTACTCGTATTATTTTGTCAGGGTTTTTTTAATGCAACTACAATAAGTAACAATGCGCCAAACGTCAGAAGCAAAAGAAAGTTTGAAGAAGCAGAAGAGTGATTCCAGAAGGGAAAAAAACCACATTAGCAAAATCCAAAAAGCAAACGCTGCCAAAATGAGAGTGTGAATCAGATCATCTTTTTTCTTTTTTTTTTCTTTTTTAAATAAGATTGATTTCATTTTCATTAGCTGCATTTGCAACATATTTCTTACATTATGATAATTAAAATTTGGCTTGTGGATTTTATTTCATTTGAAACATTTGCCATAAAATGTACTCCGTACATTAAACAAATGCATATGATATCAATTCTTCAAAAAGAGAACTATCAAGAACAGAGGTGGACTGTTCCCTTACTCATGATCTTGAGTCTAGCTTAGTGCTAGATATGGAATTTCCCATATCTGTTAGTAAATAAACCTGAGGGTCATACTGCTACTGCACTAATTACCAAACGCTCAATTCTCTTACTAAAAGTTATTGTCCCCATTGCCACATTGATATCTGGCTTGGATCTGCCACATTTATGAGCAAATTCAATCTTCTTAAAGGATTTTGGCAGGTGCCCCTAAAAGCATGATCCAAGGAGCTGTCTTCATTCATTACCCCTGACAAATTCCTGCAGTACAATGTGATGCCGATTGGACTATGTAATGATCCCATCACCTTTTAGCAGCTTGTAAGCCAAGTTTTATCTGGACTACATGATTGTGAGGTCTGTCCATAAGAGGTTGTTTAGGTCCATATGGTTTGTGAACAAATTAAGGAATTTTTAGGAACTAGTAGTTTTGCCAAATGTGAGTTTGAGAAAAAAAATACATCTTGGCAAAATAATGGGGCGGGGAAGTTGTGTCCCTCTGTGGTTAAGTTAGAGGTATTCCTACTGCCTTCGAGCAGCCAGGTTTCTTGGAATGGTTGATTATTATACTGGGTTCTGTCAGAATTTTGATACTGTGGTTTCAAAGCTGTGGTTCAGTTCCAGTGCTTTGTCAATGGGTATTTTGCCAAACCTTGCTTGTCAACGCACCTGTTTTGATCGCTGCCAGCTTTGAGAAACTTTTTAATCTTGCTATTGACACCAGTGATGTCTGTGCAGGTACTGTTCTTTCAGCAAAAGACATTCTGCACAATCCTGCTCCAGATTACATTCTGCAACGTTCCTGTGCCTTCTCACTGTTTTTCTGTTTCTCTGTTTTGACCCTAGATTGTTTAGTTATCGACCACATAGTCTCACCTAGTTCTGTCTGTTTGTGGTTTCAGATCCTATTTCCTGATCCTCCTGCATTGAATTCACAATCAAAATAAAACCTTCACTTGCATTCTCCTGTTTGTACATCATGATACAACAGTTCAAATTATTTTGGCAGTAGTTCATGATGGTCTCATGATTCTTTCTTTTTTTTATTCTATTTTTTGCTGATGAGAATTGAATTGATTGGAGTTGAGTTGGAAATGATCCACCCATACATCTCTGCTTAAAATAGACATTTAAAAGGTTGACATGGTGCTAAAAACTATATAATATTGTGATTCTAAGAAGCGTAGTACAAATAGTGATACAAATGTACCACAAGTTTGTCTGAATCTATACTAAATCTTATATAGTGGACGTTTAAGAGGACATAAATTATATGGCCAAATGTATGCCCAAGACTCCTGCTCATCACACCCATGTGTGGGTCTTCCCCCAAACTTTTGTAACCATGTTGGAATCATGTAATTTTCAATAATGTTGATTTGTATGCTGTAGTATTACAGTTTCCCTTCGCTGGAACTATGTGTCAATATAAACACAACTTTTGTGAATGCACTAGGACTCAAAATCAGCTATTTCTTTTCGGAAATATGCACATAGTTTTGTGAAGGACACTTTATCTCCGTTTAAAATGTCTCTTACCTTTCCAAACATATTTGAAAATCAGTGCGCCACCTGAATTAACCTTCGCAGATAAATCAAACACAGCATCACGTCCCAGAGCTTCCGGCACTTATTCAACCAATATTTAATGAGCAGCATGCAAATCTGTCTGCAGTAACTGCTTTATTTGGGCAGGGGCAGTGGATCCAGAGGTTATTCCAGGATTACTGGGTGCAAGATGGGAATACACCCTGAATGGGATACTCATCCAGAGCAGGGTACGCAGATTTTCACACACTGATTCACACCTGGGGCAATTTGATGTAGCCAATCCACCCACTGTAATGTCTTTTTTTGTTTTTGGGACGGAGCCCACACGGACATGTGGAGGACATGAATAGACAGTACCCGAGTAAAAGTTCAAACCAGGGACCCTGGGGGTGTGAAATGGTGATGCTTCCAACAATGCCACTGCGCATCTGTAAATCTGTAATCTGACACTGAAATGTGCAAATGCAGTGTGTAAATATCCTAATAATATAAGTTTAATATTACTAAATTGATCACTGAAAGAGATGAAATGTGAATGAAGAGTATGTATTATCTATCCACCAGGATTTATTGAGGGTCGACTCTCTTATCGTTTATTATCAAAGTACAGTCTGTCAAACTAATCGGGTTTAAAAGGGCATGTAGTATAAATAACAAGCTGTAATGGATTATCCCAAAAAGTCATGTCATGCGAAAGCTCAGTTGTCCAAACCCCGTTTGGATTATGACATTTTCCTCTAATCTTCTCTAACATACTCAAATGAGAGACACGCTTCCACACAACACAAGACTCAGCCTTTCTGATGCCATTAGTAGCAAGAGAGCCAGATATTAAATAGCATTTTGATGGATATGCTCATTGTCTGCAGGTAGCTCCTCCATTATTGCCAGCGGATCAATGCCTCGCTGAGCCCACTGACCTTATTGTGGAAATCACAAATCAATAGCACAGTAACCGCTGCCTGCAGCACACACACACACACACACTAAGCTAGCAGAGATGCACACTCGACCCCTGACTGGCAAATTAAAACTCAATCAGAGTGACCCATAGGGGCTCCAGAGGGGTGGGGGCTGATGTATGTAGGGAGCGGTGACTCACGCAAACCTGCTGCTTTGAACAGGAGACTTAATCATCCTCTGATTAGACTTGCAATCAGAGCGAACATTCTGCTACTACAGAGACACTATTGGCAAGGAGTCAAGATGCAAACACCCGTTCTTTTTCTCAACTCACATTTCTGACTCCCCCCCCCCCACTCTATGTAAATTTCACATGCACAGACAATGCCATGCTGTAATGTTTGAGCAGGTCGACAAGCAATGGACATGCACAAAGAACCCCAGTGAGCAGAGACAAGAGGCCAGGCCTCCTTCTTCCATTTCCATCTGCATTTAGTCCCGTCAGCAGGATTACACCCATCACTGTCAACACACTCTGCAAACTGCAACCCACTCACAGCTCAGCTACCAACAGAGTGTGGGGAAGAAACACAATCAGGAAGCAATGCTGCCATCTGGAGGCCTGGAGGAGAAAGACAAGCAGCGCTTATACGGCTTATGCATTTTTTTTTTATCCTGATCACTTGAACTTTTTACAGTAGGAGAAACAAGAAGAATTAATGCTTAGATAAACATAAGAATAAATCTGTACTCAGAAACGTGTGTAGTGATGCACCCAAAATATACCCCAAATGTAAACTGGCTAATAACACCTCACACAAACGCTGCATCATACAACAAACACATCATGGAAGATGTCACATGCTGTCTTGAAAAAGCATGTCCTATGTCATGTTACTATTACCTGTAAATTTCCTGATGGCTAACATAACATGCCATGACAGCTTAAGTCACATGGTTAACATGCTGCTAAAAGTCACCTGTAGTTAGCTCTTTCTATGACAAATATTACAGTACACACTTTATTCAAAATGCAATGAGATGTTTTGAACCATGGCCAAAGAAAATACCTTATTTCTGGCTGGCTGCCAGGCATCCATGTTTTTCATGTAAATAATTGTGTAATCAGTAACCATAATAAATACTTACAATAATACTTACATTATTTTGTAATATTTACATTACATTATTATTTTATATTTGGCTTATATTCATGCTTTTTCTATTACACATATTCCCTAAAAATAACTATCATGGATTTATGCAGGAAGGAATTATTTATAGGCTACAGAGCATAGAAAGGTTATAATTAAAAGCAGCATGAAACAGTGCAAGATAATGCAATTGGGGTGGGGGGTTGGTTATAATGAAGCAAAACAATGAAACTTATTTTATTATCTTACATGGCCCGTTCTAAAAATAACTAGTGACACTCTAGTCAGCATGTATGTTACGCTGCTATAGACATAGCAATAATATTTTATGATGAACCTTGTAACATTTTATGGAATTTCTTTTACCAAGTGACATTTCTTATAACCTGATAGAGTATGTAACACTTATCGACAACACTAATGACTGTTGGTAGGTAGAACATTGCATAAAATCAGTCATAAATCATTAAACAATGTTGAAGCTAACTTAGGCTTGCTTAGCAAATATTTACATGCAACTTATATATAACTGTCATGACAACTGAAGATAGTGAATAACATGACTAAATCATGCTTCCTGCTATTGATTTAAAACAGCAACTTTTAGTAGCCCCTAAAATGTCATGTTATGTGTGTCATTAAAGGTCCACTATGTAGGGCTCAGTTGATTGCAACCAACTGAAAGCCCTTCCCTTACCCCACCCTTTCAAAGCGTGTTTTAAAATGTATGGTTTCGGCTGTAGTGGCTACATGGCTACTACTGTTCTGGGCTACACGGCGGCTCCGTAAAAGACAACCCGCTCCCTATGCAGATATGGGAATCATTCTAATCTTACAAAACGCAAGGATCCGTAGTTACATGCACTAATGAAATACATCTTTGAATACTATATTCCATTTCTGCTAATAAATCTTATATACTGGATGTTTAAGAGGACATAAATTATATGCCCAAATGTATACAGACTCCTGCTCATCACACCCATGTGTGGGTCTTCCTCAAACTGTTGTTACCATGTTGGAATCATGGAATTGGCAATAATGTTGCTTTGTATGCTGTAGTATTACAGTTTCCCTTCAATGGAACTAAGGGCTCCAAATGTGGTCCAGCAAGACAACACAAAGCAAGGTTCATGACCAGGTCTTCTCATCTGACATCAGTGCCTGACCTCACTAATGCTCTTGTTGCTGATTGAGCACAAATCCCCACTGACATGCCCCATTAGAATCTACTGGCCTTCCCAGTCTTCCCAGAACAGTTGAGGTTGACAGCAAATGGAATACCAACTCCAAATTAATGCCTTTTTAAAAGGGATGCACAAGCACATATGGGTGTGTCGGTCAGATATCCACATACTTTTGACCATATAGTGTAGACTTTTTCTCTTCTCTCTCCCTCTCTGCCTTTCTGTCTGTCTGTCGAGCTATACACGCTACTCCAGAGAATCCAGTGA
>JAQQZR010000037.1:10841186-10860710 GCA_030068235.1 Notoglanidium macrostoma | reverse complement strand
ATATACTTTTGTGAAGCTTCTTTGAGACAATGTCTGTTGTTAAAAGCGCTATACAAATAAAATTGAATTGAATTGAATATAGTGTAGCTTTATTTAAAGGGTGCATACATAAAGGTTCTTAGGGTGGGGTAATGGTGTGTCTTGATATATGGTTTCTTAATAGCTGCAAAAGTCAGACTGCCTCAGAACAACAATCCCCAAATTTAGAGTTTATAAAAATTTATAGTGACCACCTTGAGCAAAATTAACACTACTTATCCAATTAAGAAAGATCATGCACTTGGGTTTGGTACACTAAAATAAGACGTGTAAATAAAGATACAATGATAAAAGAGATAAAATGCCTAATCAGAAATGTATCAAATTTATTAATGGCGTTTTTTTCTGTAGGATTAAATATAACAAAATCAATGCCTTATGACCTTGTCAGATTCTGCCAGATCACTGAATAACTTATAAATAGCTGTTTATCCGATAAAGATCCCAGGATGGCTACATCAGCATGAAGTTGAATAACACCTCCAATTTAAACACAAATGGAGCAGAGAGGAAGTGAGGCCACTAGATGGTGGTCTAGTTTCAAACTATGCAATATTGAGGCTGAAGGCCGTTCACTTATTTATTTTTATTTTTTGTAACTGTACTTGGACGCTGGATAAATAATGCACTTGCCAATTGTCATTAAGATTTTCCAAAAAGTTTGGAGCTTTTTTTTTAAATGTATTGGATTCCGATGGAATTCTTAGTAAATGAGCAAATGATGTGTTAAATAATGAAACTGAATTATTGGAGATTTATGGAAAAATTAAAAGACTATTTTGTGTTATTATATATGTTAATTGTTAACTTGTTTAAAACGCAATGTTTAATCTCCTCTTACAGAAAACAATGGGATAATAAAAAGTATTACTTAAAGCAGATGAATACAGATTCATTTATAATTCCCATAAAATATTATTGAGTCATTGCCGAAGTTTGCTTTGTATAAACTACTGTTGGTTATAAAATACATTCAAAGAATTATTTTAAAAAAGGGAATGCACTTGGAATGTAATCTGAAAATAATGGGGAAATAATATGTTTTATACAAGGAATTAAATGTCTGCTTAAACACATTTTACATTTTAGCCATAGCTTAACTTGGTTAAAGGATATTGGAGCAAACCTATGTTTATGTGTGTATGTGTGTGTTGATGGTACACAGTGTCAGCGTGTGGGTGAATGTCTTTAGTGGAGCATGTTTTACAGCTGTTTGTCTCTCCAGCCTCTGCTCACAGACACTCGACCGCAGCTGTGAAGAATCCATCAAGACTCAAAGTAATGGAGGCCTGGTTCTGCTTCATTTCGCCAGCTGAGAGGTGTTGATTGGAGCTTCTTTTTTTTCGGTGGGAAGAAAAGAGAAAAACAACTCCGCTACAACTGATGAATGCCTTTGGAGATAGAGAGATTACAACAGACATAGAGAGACAGATAACATGCTTCCACTGTGCTCATGTTTGAATGAAAAACAGATGTCTTTCATCCCCGTCGTTCATTATAGTTTGTGGCCACAATAACATGGCAGCCAAACAAAGCACTTTACCGAATTCCCTTCTCGCTGCAAAACCGTACAGTTGGCATCCCAGCACAACTGGATATCAATCAAAATGTATCACTATGAATATACTTGGTGTTGTGTTAGACTTCACAGGTACCTGGGTCGGCTCTAAATGTAATGTGCTGCTTTGTTAGCGGAGCATCACACTGAGATTCAGTGTGCCGCTGTGAGTGAGATCTTCATTAGAAACCTTCACCAACCCCCCCCCCAACTCGGAGGATTTGTGCCAGGTATCTGCTCTAACAGCCAAACATGTTGATAATTAAAGCCCTGTAATCGAGAAGTGTTATCACAACAATTAACAGCAGAAATGTGAGGGTATGAGGGACATGTGGCTTCGCTCGTTTCCTTTTTAACTCTCAAATATAAAACACCTCCTCCGCCTACGAGCAAAGGAAATGGGTTAAAATACCTATTCTGTCAAAGTGTCTTACAGTTCACGACTTTCTAAACACTAGGTGGGGGGAAAATGACATGCAGGGGTGACTGGAAACCATTGCATCTCTTCTGCTCTTTTCCTCCAAACACAATCCTCTCTCCCCTACTTTCGCCAATTCTCCAGACGTGCTCTTCTCTCCCGTTTTCTCCCCTCTCCCTCCCTTTTCCTTCCCCAAAGTTGGCTGCCTCTGCCCTCGTTCCGTAACATCGGCTGAAGATCCAGCAAGGCCCCCATGCACAATGAGCTTTAATTGGGTTAAGTTTGTCCGCCACAGATAACATTTCTCTTTCTGTGGAGAATAAAGCAAATTGCTGGCACTAATGGCACTGTTTAATGTAGCTCTTTTTATTATGGATGGAGGAAATTAGGATGAGACTCCCTACAGAGAGTTGATGTCGTGGGAGTGAGTGCATTGTTGCAGCTCATCAGGAAGGCATTTTCACTCAAGCACAGTCGTCTTCTTCTTGTTCTTCTTCTTCTCCTTTCCCCCTTTTTCCTAGATTTTTGTGTCTACCCAAAATATTGCCACAAAAACAATACTCACTAATCACAAGCCCTTTTACATTGCATCCTGGCGAGAAGATCCTATACGCTACTCAAGAGTATGCGCCGAACCTCTCCACCTTCCTTTTTTTCCTTGGTTTAATACCCTAAGTCTATAAAGCTGGTGTTTCTTTGTGTAAGACTGGGGCAAGAGCCAAAGAATGGGGGATGAAAAAGGGAGGAGGGGAATTGCTATTGATGTTTTGGCACAAGACCTGGTAAGCCTAAAAAGCTGAAATTTGCCCTGTGCCGTTCTACTGCTGGCTGAATGGAGACATGAAGTACTCATAGCTGGCGCTGAGGTAAAAACATAGGCATAGACTAGGACCTGGTACTGGGCAGCAGAAAATCTGCACTAAAATATAGTGATGAATACGGGGCTAATCAGTGACTAATAGAGCAGAGGGGACAGTAAGTGCAGTGGAGCGCTCAGCCCCAATCTGCGCTCCGTTCTCCTCATATTATTTTCAGGATCTGAGGATAGATAATATCGCCGGTCCAGTGACTGTCTGGGTCAGTATAACAAACTACTGTACTCCCTGTTTTTATCTCGAACTGAAGATGATACAGCACCAACCTATGAAATTACAAGGAATGACAAACAAATATATTTATAGAAAATGGGACAATATTGAATCCTAGTTCAACTTCTTTTCACCTATGATGACAGATAATTTTACACTACATACACTAATCAACCCTAAATTAATCAATTAAAGTCACATATAGCCTACACAGACAAATGTCTCAACTTATATATTTTACTTCTGCCTATTTGACAGAAATTATGCCAGAGGGAGAGATGCTTCACTTCTTCCACATCTCTCACTTTTGCATACATAGCACTTGCCCATGCTTCCTTTAATGAGATAGAAGACTGTTGGCTTTGCAGTATTTAAACCAGTTATGTCTAATTATTTCCCATAAAAATAGTGTATCTAGGGCAAAACCAGTGAGATGTATCATTGTCTGTGGAGGTGGGACCTGGCGGAGTTGGCGTGAGTTCAGATGAACAGAACAGAACACAGAGAATTTGCTGTAGGCAACATAAATATAACATGAACTCCCCAGGCTTGTGACAGTACAATGGGGGAGTGTTTAAGAGGGCTTGCTGAAGCTTCATCTACCATGAATACCAGGCCTAAATGCAGACAGAAAGCTTGGGGGTAAAAAAAGGACAAATGTACGTGATTACTGTAAAATTCTAATTTTGTGTTACTACATGGGCATACTTCAAACTATCCCCTGCTGTTAGGTGAAATAATAGTCTATATGAAGGTCAGTTGCTATTTTGAAAACTTATCCCACATGGCCTACGTGCACCACATTAGACGTTCCAAAATAGCAAAGGAAACACTCAAATAACGGTGGCCATTTTGACTTTTCCTAAATAGCGGCAGTAGTGATTCCAAACAGGATCACCACACTTAGACTATAGCTCACAAGTATTTTCTTTTGTGTCTTAATTTATTTTCGTACACATGTAGCTGTTCTAAAAGCCCTTTGCCATTGTAAGAAAAGAAAAAAAACGAAGCAAATCCGAGAGAAGATGACAGAGGGTGTAATCGCTTGCTATGCGATTTCACAATGCAGGTTTTTCATCCCATTCACATCTTGGCTGTCCTTGACCCTTAAGGAGCTTGTAATGTGGGCTATTTTTCCTCTTTTGTAAGTATCCTAGAGAAAAAAGGCAACTACTGCAGTGAGCTTTCACCCTTTCATACCAAAGGCCCCCTTGTCTCTCTGGGATGCCATTTCAAGGGGAGTTCAGACGAGACCAAGAACCTCAGCAGTGGGGGGTCTATTTGAAAGGCCCCTCTGTGGCCTGGTGGGGGGGTAGCGAGGCTCAATCTGAGGGACACCCCTGCTGTCCAAGTGAGGGAGCCCACAGAGTTATCCATGACAACCGGCTCAACGGTTCGGTCAAAGACCAGAGAGAAGAGAACAAAAGCAGTGTGCGATTTCTTTACTTTGCATTTGCCAAACATGTCCTCTCTCTCTGTCCGTGGAGTAATAACGTCTAAGACTGCAGAGGACCAGACGGACGGATGCTGTGAGGATTTTGGCTATGCCTTAGGTAGGGTTCCTAACAGCAAAGGCCTAATCCTGCACATAAACTCTGATGTCAGCCTCCAGGGTTTCTCTCTTATTAAAAACATCCCCGTGCGTAGTGTTGTGCCTGGACGTGTTGCGCAACGCGCGCGCATTCAGATTCCCGGTTGCGTAAACAAACACGGAAGTACCCAAGTTAGACATCGAAACGGCATATTACTGTAGTAAACAGTACCGAAGTAGAACAGGTCACGTGACAAGTTAACATACAGTTGAGTGCGAGTAGCCACAATCGGGTGAATAAATAAAGTTATCAAATATCAAAACACAGTAGTTTTACGCTTCATTACCCTGATTAAAGGCAATAATCCCAGCCTTGCTTTTATAAACTAACATTACTCGGCGTGTACTCGTTGAAATTGTTATTTAAAAACAAAACTAACAAAAGCATGCTATCCGTTTGGTCTACATAGCAGAAAGAAAGAAATATACTCGAGATGAAAAGGCTTTCACTAAAGTCTCCTCTCGACGGCGCAATGTTGGAGTAAACCCAAGACAGTGTAAGAGAGGGCGAGGAGCGAAAGAAAACACCCCCAGTATCCAGTGCGTATTTTTTTTTTTTTTTTTTTTTTTTGCTCTCCGAGTTCCTCGAAACTGCGCGTTTTTGGCTGCGATCCGAAAGCGCGCTCAGACTTCAAGCTGCAGTTTCCACGGCCGGCCATGGCTCGGTGCTGTTGGCTCTCTCTCTCTCTGCCACTGTGTGCGCGTGTGTGCGTGCGTGTGTGTGCGTGCTGCTGAAGCCCAGGCTGCGCGGAGCTCCCTGCGGGATCGGAGCGCTCCCCCGCCGGGACCCTACTCTCACATCCTCCCTGCTGGGACACGGGGCTACATTTCCAGCCAAGCCTGCGCTTTATTATGTGTGTCTGCGCCGCAGCCCCGCCAGCATTCGGATCGGGAGGCGGAGGGAAGACCAGAGTCAGGACAAAGAAGAAAAAGGGAGAGAGAGCGAGGCTATAGCGGTTAACGTTTACAGCTCTTTTTTGGGGGGGGGCATTCATATATATTTTTTGAACAAGAACGAATTAATCCCTACAGGTGAGAGGAAAAAAATGATGCCTAAGACGGCGCCCTGAAAAATTAAAGAGGACGGTTCAGTTCAGTGTTTCGCTGGATCCCAGGACGACAAGAAAAGACGGACAAAACTGGACAAAACGGAGCCTCAAGCGGGATAAGAAGAAGAAGAAGAAAACCGCACTGTTGATTTAAACGGCGTTATCGCATTAACAGGACGCACCGGCACCTTTCTCGCGACCACCAGATTCTCTGATTTGTTCCCCCACACAGCTTCTTCTTCTTCTTCTTCTTCTTCTTCTTCTTTTTGAAAACTCCTCTGACTCGCCTTCGCGCGCGGAGTGTAATAAAAAGCCGCAGCGCGAGGATCCGCTCCTGAAATCCACAGGTTGAAACCGGGCGCGCGAAGTTGCTAAAGCGCCGGAATATCCGCTCGCCATTACTCTGGACTCTTTCCCTCGGAGTGCTGCCGCTGGTCTGGAGCGACACACACACACACACGCACACACACACACACACACACACACACATAGCGAAGTAGCCGCATTGCAACAGGCAACAGGGACAAAAAAAAGTGCCAGCCTGTAAGCCTATGACTGTTTGCAAGAAAGGACAAGAGGTCGATAGAAGCAGAAGCACACCGACACAGAGATGTCCAGGCGCAAGCAGGCCAAGCCGCGCTCCGTTAAAGGTAAGCGCGTTTTCTTTACGCACTCGACGGAGACCCGGTCTCGAGCAAGCAGCATGACCAATGAGATTTCACGCCGAAAATTGGCGGGTATTGTGAAAAGCTGCGATTTAATATCTTTGCCTTGAATACTGCTATTACGTTTCAGAGCTGTATAGTGTGCGCACAGACGCACAGAAGAAGTCGTAAATCCAGTTGCGCGGTCGTTTAGCCACTTGGATCTTTACGCAAAGTAACGCACTATTTATTTGGCATCACTAGTTGTGTTTTTTTTTTAGTTTGCTCTTTTTCTTTGGCACCGAATGAACATCAGTTTTATTTTATGGATGTATTAGAAAAACTAACTTGTTATATCTAAGATTTTTGTTTGTGTGTGTGAGTGTGTGGGTTCAAGATAATGTGGCCTTTTAGAATGTCCACTCTTGGTGTTTTGGGCCAGGGCTGAATAGCAGCCTAAAGCGAGTCACCTGCTGAGACACACTACCCAGTCTGGTACACTGTCAGAAAAAAAGTACGAAAACTTTCCTTATATAAGGTATATCAAGGGTATATCTTTTGCACATTTATTGTGTATCTTTTACCTGGTGCAATTATCTAGGTACAATACCTTTTTTGTACACATTAAGTCATTTCAATGATCATGTAAATCTTTTACACTACATTACCATGTAAATACGCACACTAAAGCTACAAAAGCTCCCGAGGGCACTACCCGAGTGACAAGGAATTATAGTTTAGTACTTTTTGTATTTTTAAATAGAGTGATGTCCACATCACGTACACAATCAGGTGCCTTATTGTGGGTGATGTTTGGTAGGTAATGGGTATACCGTTTTCCTCACTGGTGTGGTAGAAGTTCATGGGTGAAGCCGCAGTTGGCACAGACTGCCCCTATGGCAAGCAGATGGGCACTGGGGTGGCCATGTGGCCCAGTATGAGGAGCCCTCCCCCAATTAATAACTCAGGTTTTGTTCTAATTAATGGACACAATCTGCAGTGATTTACAAAAAGGGTGTGTGATTGGTTCTTAAAAGGACAGAGCATTTATTTCTGGAAATATTTGCAGTCAAATATTTGTTAGCAAGTGCAGACTTGAATTTAATTGGTGTGTATATGAGAGAGAGAGAGAGAGAGAGAGATTGAATATTTAGGCTATAAAAGTTAAACATTTTGTTTGCATTTTCAAAAGAGAAATAGTTGCCGTCTTTCATGCCAGTTCAATGCGGTGTTCCAGTGACTGGACCAAAAATACATTTTTTTTTTATTTTGAGTCTTACCTGGATTGTGATAAACCTGTGAATTAAACTTGTGATCTAGAGACCCACAGGGTGCATGAAGCATAGCTAAGAGGTGATTTAAAAAAAAAAATTACTTACAGTAGTATTAATCACAGCCAAAGTTAATATATTTATCATTGGGATTTTATAGCTTGTTGGTTTAATTCAAGCCGCATTAACTCAAGAACCAGTAGCCTACAAATGATGTCAGGTTGGACCTTATTTAAAAAGAAAAAGCTCTAGAGTACCAACAAATAGACAGAATATTGCTGTACACATTTGACTAATGAGCCTCATTTTAAATAGTTGGATTATGTTCACAAATGAAATAAGCTCTGAATGTACTGAGGGTGTCCATTACATTTATTTTAAAGTTAAAGGTGTCCCTGGCTCCAGAAACGAAAAGGTTGAGATCTACATGACTGGATGAAAGATGGATTTGAGTTTAATTTTGCTACAGCAGATGTTACTTATATGTGGAGTGTGCCTGTTATAACATAACCTACACACACTGACAATCAAAACCTGCTGTGCACTGGACCAAGAACCCTTTGGCACTGTAAATGTGTTGGCCTGTTACAGTGAGTGCTTTCAAATAAAATCATGCTTATGTGGATTCAGTGAAGCACATCAGTCATAGGCTAATTAAATATGTAGGCATAACTGAGGCATGATGTGTCCCTATCTCCTCCAAACACCTTTCCTAATGCCTGGCAGCGTCAGAGGTTAGAGGAGCACCCGAAGCTCTCCACAAAAGATGGAGGTTTTTGTACCGTGTCACGCATGTGAACAGTCTGGATTTTTCCATTGAATTCATGCTGACCTAAGAAAACAGTCCAAGATTCATTTTATCAGCTATTATTTCTTTTGTGGGAAGTCGTGCTCTCAGTGCAAATAGCATTAAAAGCTCTGATTATCAGTGCTAATGAGACAGATTTTGCTGCTGGGTGCAGAGAACTGGAGAACAGTAATAGAATGAGAGAGCACATGTTAGCGAAAGGAGAGAGAGAGAGAGAGAGAGAGAGAGCGGTGCTTATCAAAATATTATTTCTCCCAATTAATCCTGTTTTAATGTGTACGCGTGCAGTGCTTGGCCAGAGCATTGCTGTTTCATATCTACACTTTTCCCCTGAGTGTTTCATGCATTATGTAGCAATGATTATTACTTAATTACACATTAATAAATCCGCTTTATTTGCAGGACATTAAGGGAGAACGAGTGCACATGATGGTATACGAGACACAGAGCTCTCTTTTCCTTTCCTATCCTTTTCACAGCGTTGTTTACGCTCAATCTGATCAAATTATACCTTTAACCCCGTAAAGGAGAAAAACACAGGAGTGGGGTTTGTGCTTGTCTTGCTGACAAGGGACGGACAGGGATCATTTCCTCCTCAACGCCACATCTGTCTACTCGTATAGACCGACTCACTCAGTACTGAGAGTTGAAATTGTAATCTCCAGCTTAAGTCTCAAAGTCTACAAAGATCACTGCTTTAGGTTGGTGTGTTGTGTGAGTAGATTTCCTATTTTGGGGAGTTCTGTCATGTTGTCTCATAGAGTTAGCGATGCTATATTTTTTCTTGTTTCAAATTCTATTCGTTATATATGTTTTTATTGGTCTGTCAAAATTGAATTCGCAGGGGCTTAGCTCTGATAGATAATATTTATAGCTTGGAACAAAATAAAGATTTTTTTTTTTTATCAAGATAAGAACTCTGCTATACAAAAACACATCTCTTGACTTGCCACTGAAAATAGGTATAAAGAAAAAAAATTTCAGTTTGGTGTCGGAAGTGTAGAAATGGTAAAAGTGATGCTGGATTGTGTTACTGGAAACATGTGGTTGTGATTAGTAAGAGATCTGTATCAACAAAAATGAAATTACAAAGGGTAATATAATGTCAAGGAGTTTACATCTGTTTTCTAGTTTTGTATTGTGTGTGTGTGTGTGTGTGAGAGAGAGAGAGAGTGGGATAGCGAGAGAGAGCTGTGTAGGACCATCTGGTTTTAGCATTAAATGGCTTTTTTATTGTCACCTAGACTTTTGCAGCCGTGCAGAACTTTCATTGGTCAGTGGGCTGTTATAAAACACTGAAGTGAGTTAGCATGGAGCTGCGTGTCTGTAGCCGCACAGAGCAACGAGTAAAAAACCTCCTTCCTGTTTTTAACATCATTAGGGATTCTCGTTTTTTCAGCATATGTGTTTTCCATTTTGTGCGCTTATTGTCTGTTTGTGCACTATTGTCTTATCGTGTGTGTGTGCATGCTGATCACACAGTGACTCATGCAAAATTGTAAAAATATGTGATTAGTTTTGACACCGATCATTAATGTGTCCAAAAAATGTGTAATCGGCTAATTAGGAGAATCTATATATAGAAATACATATAATGTGCGTGTAGAGTGGCCAAAGGAGAAACGTGAATCAAAGAACCAGTTTTAATCAGTTTATTCTTTTATTGTTTATTTCTTAGTACCTCTTTGACCAGGCGGTTTTGCTTTCGCACTGTTTCCCTGCAGTGTGCCAGACCTAATTAAAAGCAAACCTAATTAAGAAACAGCAATTCATTTTTGCATTATTTACCTCAGACATGGCACATCTATTTATTTAGGATGATAATAATTGCATAAATGAGCAGTGTTACATAATGTGTAACCTCGATAAGTGTTTAATTATGAAATGTAAATAAGGTCGCATGTTAAGATCGGAACAGAAACGTGCCAGAGAAAACTTTTTGGCTATCCATCAGTGCATATAGTGTCAGATCTGCATCACAGTGATGGGATAAATTGTTAGTATATAATATGAATGTGAAGTTACTAAAGATATTCTCCAGTTTCATCAGAATCAGCATTAGTTTTTATAATGGTGTCTATGTCAATAATGAGTTACATATATATATATATACACCTGTATCTATAATCTATATTGATATCCATGCATATCAATATCTATCATGCCAAGGTCAATATCATTATTAGTAATGGAACCTTCAAGCATGGAGTGATTAGTCACAGTTCAGCAGATTTTCTATTAGCGTAATTACATTGTCCTCTGTGAACATTTTAAATTTTGTTATATCAGCATGTTGCTATACGTTATGTACATTCAAGTAATGAATTATTGGCCTTCGGAGATTTTCTACTGACACTGATACGCTAGCCTAGTTTCTGCAGTAATGGGAGATGAACAAGAAAGTTGATTTTTTTAATTTTCACTGAGTTCACAGCATGAGCCGTTTGTTAAACAACTCTTAAAAGTATTTCATCAAGACCAGGAGAAAATGTAATTATACACAGTTTGACAGCAGTGGTGTTTTTTCTCGCCATTACTGTTGCAATCACGATGAGTGGCACAGTTAAAAGTATAACTCTCCCCTTCCCTTTCTCTCACGCACAATTACACACACACACACACACGCACACACACACTGCAGCCTTACTCTTTTCCACTTGCTGAATGTGTGCCCAGTGTCATTAGCATTGTGGGATAATTATGTTTCTCTTCTTCTTCTTCTTAGTCTGTGCCATGTAGAAAATACATTAGCTGTGTAACGTATAATATGCTCCAGCTCAGGCTGTGCTTCTCTGCTGCTACGTCATTGAAGGCTGCTCGATCTTGAAGCCAATAATGCGCCAACATTCAAAGAGTTTTTGAGAAGGCAACTCTCTTTCTCGACCTTTGGCAGCTGAAATTCCATGCAGCTGTGCTGTCTGAACATTGGCAGGAAATGTTGGAAAGCAAAGGCACAGGTACATCAGAGATTGAATTAAATGTAAGTCGAATTAAAATGCAAATTGTGAATGTTAAAATTGGTAGCCTTTGGTCATGACGTAGTGCTTAGTGAGATAAAGGGAGGGCTAGCTCTTGTAGCTGATTGTCAGTTTCAGTGAACAACATTAAGCTTTGCAGCTTAGCACTGGAGGCAGAGCTGCAGCTTTTCCAATAATGTTGTGTCAGACAGCCTTATTTTGTATGAATAAATAGTGCGACGTAGCCTACAAGTTGTCTAAATTCTTTACCTGCTTTCCATGTAGCTGTTGTGTTACAGTGACCCCTTCAGGATGGGAGGTTTCAGCATCAGACATTAGTTCGTACTGAAGGCATGAATGGAGGGGTTGTCATGTCCCTGGCCTGTGGTATGTCTGCCATTCACAACTCCTTATCTGCTGCTTGCCTGCTAGTTTTGTGTGCAAGGATCTGTCTTAATATAGAAGCTCAGCACAATGTGCCATTGCTACGGCTTAACCGTGCTTTATCAGTGAGCCTGGACTCACTGGCCTGGAACCTTGGACTCGCACAGGATCTGCTCTGCGTTTCTAAAGAGGAGGTGCCACTCTGGCGAGACATGCTATTAATTCTGTTTGTACCCCCTTCTTGCCTGCCAACCGTCGCTTCCCTAGTCCGAGGTTCCCCGAGGAGGCTGGCCGCACTAAGTCTCCGCATGCTGGAACCCGCTGCATTGGGCAGATTAAAATGTGCTGGAACACCACTCAGAGAAAGACTCGTGCAAATCTGCTCATTCCCATGTAGATTAAATATGGCAGGCTGTTTTACCTAGCCCGCTGAGAGATGTTTTTTTGCTGTATGAAGCGTGCATTGTGATTTGCTAGGAGTGGTTGAGTTTATATAGCTTTTTCTGAAAAACTTACTCAAAATCGGAGGTTGTGTACTAAATGTTACTCTACTGAGGGTCTCTCACAGTTCATTGCGGTCCTTTGTGATGTCTACTGAGGTGAGACCTGATTACGTGTGTGTGTGTGTGTGTGTGTGTGTGTGTGCATAATATACTTTTGCTGTAATTGTCAGAAGTGCAGGTGTATTTCAGGGCGGCTCTACCGAGGCTACAATGGCCTGCTAATCATAGCTACATCAGAGCTGACTGCACACTAGGGCACTGAATCAGAAAAAAAAAGTTTTCTTTATTTCTTTTCTTCTCCTCTCTCCTCTGAACCCCTCCCTTCCCTCCATCTTCTCATCCGTCTGTCTCCGGGTGGCTGCTCTACGACCCTTCCTCGCCTTGCTGTGCTGTACATTAAACATAAGGAAAGGGGGCAATTAAAGCCCACTCACTCCACCTGGCTACTGCATATATTTATTGGCAGGCCTCCCTTCTGGACTGGTTCTGGGCTTGGGCCTGTGCTTTTTGGGAGAGGTGAGCAGGGGGCTGCAGAGGTCATTAGTGAAGAGTGCTCGAGTTGCCGTGACCCCTGCTGACCCCCCCAGAGTCCTCTCTGACCCCTCAGCAGGCCGTCTGCCCCCCTCCACCAGCGTATTTGGCCCTCTCTGCCCTGGGCTTCGAGAGCTCTTCAACACCGGAGCAGGGTTTGAAGAGCTGGAGAGGGAAGGTTTAGCTTCAAGCTCTGAAAGTTTGAGGTTTTTCTTTTTCATGTAAAAAAAACATTTATTTTGTGTGTGTGTGTGTGTGTGTGTGTGTGTGTGTGTGTGTGTGTGTGTGTGTGTGTGTCGAGAGCGTGTATGCCCACGCACATAAAAATCGCCTCGGCACTTGTGGCTCCCACAACGCTAGTGCTCAACCTATTGATTTCACTACGCCTGGAAAGTTTTCCGCAAGAAACTACAAAAGATTTAAAACAAGCAGGAATTTATTGAATTCAGTACCCTTGGCCTCTTACACACACATAGCGTTTGACTCTGCTAACTAGACTTTTGAGTCATTTTCAGAGTTCAGCTCTTCATGCCACTGCATTTAGATTCAACCCATCTTTTTTTTTTCCGTACAGTTTACAGTGATTTATTTTATTTATTTAGCACAATTGTAGCAATAAAGAAAGATGAAAAGGGTGATCAGTCATTTTCCACTGTATGTAAACAGGTCTTGTTTGTGCCACCTGACAGTATGAAAGGTGAAGTACTCTTGCTGCTGGCTATTTAACAGATCTTAACAGCACTGACATGACAGATGAGAGCAAAGCATGAGCCGCTGCAAAGCCTTTTCGGTCGCCAGCACTAACTGCCTGATTTTAGGCACGAGCTTTTTATCAGAGGGAGGTTTGTGTATGCTTACAGATGATTCGTTCTGGACGGGGCATGCCTGGAAACAACCTGCTATGTCATCCCCTAAATTGATTTTGAGGCGTGAAGCATGCCAGCGTTCGTCTCGGGCCTAGACATCGGCCAACAGCGGGCTTCTTAATGCAGACCGAATTAGCTCCTCATTGTATAGGGGAGCTGCTTCATGCTAGGCCCTCACTAACCTCGGAGATAGACGGAGCTCTTGATGTCGCGGTTTTGCCTTATTTCTCTTCACTCAATTTGCTGTCAAAAAGCGAGGGCCTCCCTGCTGAGCTGAGGATAATAACCCATGCAAACAGCAGGGCGATAGTGAAGAAACAATTAAAGTGGCTGACTGTTTCCGAGCACACACAAACACGCACGCACACACAATATTGGAAATAATTGCATTTACAAGGCTTGCGCGCATCAGCGTGGATGTGTCTCAGTGAGATGTCTTTGTGGTTTGTATGGGGATGATTTGCAGTTAGCATGCAGGAATGTTGCAGCATGCAGAAAGGAATCAAGCCTGTAGAGACCCCCTACTGCAACGGCTTCTGCAAGCTGAAAATCTCACCTGAAACTCTAAACACGCATCTGACTGAAAAACAAATTGTCATGGACGAGAATTTCAATTTTGCCAATTCATTTAAGATTTTATATTGTGAGTGCTCTGCATGCTTTCTGCGCAGTAGCTGTGTTTGGGTGGGAAAACACTGAGAGGGTGCAGCAGTAGTGAATGGAACATTAGACGTGTGTGTGTATAAAGCAGGCGGCAGGTAACAATCAGTACTGCTCCAGAGCAGACACACTGACCACCGCACTCCTGTATCGGACACCATGGCACTATAATTATGGCTGCATGATATGAAAAAAATTGCATATTGGCCACATACCAGTGATGCGTCATGATTAAAGTCTGGCCTGTGGCCTGCACTGATTTTTCATTCATTCATGTCTTTATGGTCAGGGTTACAATGGATCTCAGAAACAATCCTGGGAGTACTGGACAACCGGTGGGAACACACCCTGAATGGGACACCAGTCTAGGGGCTCCATGTCCACACTCATTCACACTTTTGTGTACACGATCCCACCTATCGGCATGTTTTTGGGTTTAGAACCCAGAGAACATACACAGAACCTCTGCATGGACAGTAATCTGAGCTCAGGATCTTGGAGCTATGAGGCACCAAAACCACGCACTGCATCATACCACTGATTCTTCTATAATAATCACACAAAATACCATGATTTATTAAAACGCTAACATATGACTCATTTGGAGAATCTGAGATGTTCAGGATGCCCACAGAACACAATACGTAGTTTTATTTACGGTTTGTGTATTGTCGAGGTCTGGAATATCGGGATTGCAAAAGCTAAACAATGAGATAATGAGTATCGAAGGATATATTTACGTATGTGTAGCCATGATTAACAAATGTCATATCTTCAATGTGTTTAATAGAATGATCACAGTATATTTCTAATTTCAAACCAACATTACCCAGTCGCTGAAGGTCACAACATTTCATCTTGACAGCACACAAGTACACGGAGTCGTTAGTATGGCAGTCCTCAGATTTGTGTGTGTATGTGTGTGCGTGTTTGTGTACGCTTTGCCTTCGCCTGCCCGAAGATGAGGCGAGGTTTCTCTCTGGGAGCTCCTGCAAAACTAAACGAGGGCCAGGAGAGTAGAGCAGAATTATTAACACCGTTCTCGCTCTCTCCCACCTACCGGACTCGGCTTTATTCTATCCATCCAGCACACGTTCTCCTAATAAATGCTTCATCTCGCCATCAAACAAGGTCCGAGTTGCTACAGGAGAGGGAGATGGAGGCAGCGGGCAGTAGGAGAATAGCGATGGGGGGCTTCTGCACTGTAGGCTTTGGTGGTTGATGGATGGATGGATAGACAGATGGATGGCTGGAAGATGGTATGTTAAAAAATGTATTTTTGGCCTGGCTGTGTTGGTTAGAGGCAGGATTGGGTTGTCTGAGGATGTCTTTGGGTCAAGGAAAGAGTGGAGCTCAAGTCATTAAACTCAGTCTGCCTGTCTACTTCACACACACACACACACACACACACACACACACATACACACACAGACCTAAACAGAGACCAATGCATAGTTACAGATAAGTTTTGTGATAGTGCACTCAGGCAAGTCTCAAAAATGCTGGATTTGCTACAAAATATAAACAGCTTTGTTTATTCGTGTATTACATGACACTGAAGAATACAGGATCCACCTGCTAAACCCCAGACTTTGTTTTTTGGCTTGGTGAAAATCTGTTTTACGGGTGCTGCCATTGTTGCTGTGTGGGTATTTATAATCGTTGTGGGAAAAGTTAGGGTTTGGGCTCGGAAGACTGTTCTTTTGAACTTCATATATAGTTGGCAGGAAGAACACTGAGGGGGGTAAGGAAGAGGCAGTAATATCCATCTGGAACCCTGCACACCAAGCCACAACCTGGGTAAAGCCCCAGTTTGGACATGACGTATGCTGTAAACACTAACATGCTATGCTATTAGATAAACGTAGGTCTGTTATTATGGATGATCTCACTATAACTGTAACACAGTATAGTTACATGTATATTCAAAAACGTAATTACGTTCAGGTATTAGGAACACCTGTACCCCTGCTCATTTAATCAACCTGTAAAGTGTCGGGAGCACAGGACATAAAATCTGAGACAGTTTAACTTGACAGTTAAAAACCGGAAAAACATCCACAGTCTTTTTCAAATCTTCGACTGGCCAGTTTTAGTTTGCCCGTGCCCGCTGTAGCCTCACATTCCTGTTGTTGTTTGACAAGAGTGGAACCCAAGGTGACCTTCTGCTGTCCTTACCCATCTGCTGCATGGGTCACATGTTATGTGCATATTGCCATGCTTTTCTGTTCACCACAGTAGTAAAGAGTAGTTATTTGAGTTAACGTTGCCTTCCGGTCAACTCAAACAAGTCTTGCAATTCTCCACTGACCTCCTTCATCAATAAGGCCTCGGAACCATGTACCATGTCAGATGTTTTTTTGTTTGAACACTAACGACCATGCCATGGTCAGCATCACTGAGATGACATTTCATATCGTATGATATGAAAATGATCTGAATCTTGGCCCGGTATCGGCATGATTGTATGCACTGTAGTGCTGCCACATGATTTGCTGACTGGATAATTGCATGAATGAGCAGGCGTACAAGTAATCCCAAAAAAGTGGCTGCCTGGTAAATGCATGTTATTGCATCATATCTTTTATGTTTAAGCACTGTTGATAGGACGTCGTGTAGTTCAAATCCCAGCAGCATTAAGCTGTGGGGTCGTCAATCAAGGTAGTTAACTGTCATCTGTCACTTTGGACAAAAGCATCTGCCAAATGAATAAATAATACTGATATGAAACTGAAACCTTTTTGCGATGTTGTCTTACTGCAAGCTTCTATTGCTTCACATTAAAGGCATGATTGTGGAATGACATTTGCTGTTCGGCATTCAATATATGCTGTGTTCTGAGTCTACACATCCACACTCGGAGAAAAATATAGTATACTTGTAACTTCTTTAAGGTACAGCCATGGTCTTACATCCAATTACATGCCTTAAATAAGTGTATAACTACGCTACATTTGTTTACCAAGGTAGAAGATCCTCTTAAGTGTACCACACCAGCGACCAGTTTAGTGCATTTTTCAGAGTTCATATTAAAATATTTAATGGATTAGACTGGTAATAGTAAAATCCAGTCCTATAATGATCCAGTGCTTCTGTTCAGTGTAAACTTAGTATACCACTCAGTATTGTTTCACTTCACTCTTATATTTGGATTTGGCTTGTTGTAAGGAGCTGCAGAGGAATGTCTCTAACAGAAAGAAGCTAGATGTAGTGTGTCACGCAATAACACACACGCTCACCTGCCCAGAGCTCATAGCTGCGGCCTATGGCAGTGACGCTCATGCTCAATAGGTTTATTAAACAATAAACAGCCATTGTCTCTTAGGAAATCCCCCACACAAACAAAGACAGGCTGGCGTGGTCTCAGGCGAGGGGTTGCGAACAGTGAAGAAGTCTCCAAAGAAGCGTGATTGCAGTATTAATCTGTCCTCCAGCGATACAAGCAAGCCACAAAGCCTACACAGAAAAGGCCTGTGCTGTAATGCCTAATCAAGTCTGTATCAAACTAAATAATGCCTTAGCGTGAAATCGGAAGCCAGAGTCAAAAAGCGTTCCCCAGCTTGTACTACAGGATAAGGCAATTAAATCTCTCTCTCTCTCTCTCTCTCTCTCTCTCTCTGTGTGTTTTCCTGTCTGCACTTTTCTACCACTCTCATGGCCAAGCTCTGCTCCCATGCCCTGGTGTGTACGTGTGTTTCTGTGTGCGTGAGAGAGACACAGAAAGGAAGAGAATGACTCTCTCCTTCTCCTCTTTCGTTGGGTATTGTCAGTAGTGCTTGGAGCACATCTATTTTTGGACGCTCCCTGAAGATGCAGCGCTCCTGAGAGGCTATCTTCCTCCTAGGTCAGGGGCGTTAAGTTAAGCTCGCCTCTCGGCCTGTGAGGAGGCGTACACGGGGTTGGGGAGGATGCGTTGTTTTTTCCAGCCCGCTTTGAAGCCTGTGCCATCGCCGTCCCCCTGTCCCCCTGTCCCCGTGTCCCGTCCTCGTTTGATGGCATCATAGCGGAGAGAACACGATTATGGAACGCTCCCCAGCGAGCAGCACGTTCAGCCAGTGTCACGCTCAGTGACAGCCACACACAGCCAACGAGATTTAATCGAGCCTGCTCACACTTGCCACTTTCTCATGCTCACTTTATATCACCCTGCCTTTTCCCCTCACTGCCACTCATTCTTTGTTTTTGTATCACTCCGTCCCTCTCCAGCTCTCCCACTCCTCTTCCTTTCTAGCTTTCGCATTGCCGTCTCTAGTGTGTTTTACGTACAAGCCGCAAGTATATTGGAAGCATTTTTCCTTTCGTGTTTGACAGGTGAGATGTGCGGAAAACAAATGTCAGATCTGAGACTAACTCGACTGTATTGGCTCCTTTTGAACACAGCAGATCGATTGTTGTCTGCTCTGTGTGAGTGTTTGTGTTATTATACTTATTTGTGTGTTGCTTGGTAGGTACATGTGCATGTGTGCTTTGTAAGGGGTTAAGTAGATCATTTTGAAAAGGAACATTTCAGATCAGCTGATAGTTTATTAATAATTTATGCCACTTTCTTTCACAATATTTGGCTGCCTGCCATCACTTTTTTTTTCCACAAATCACACGGCTGTATATTAATTCAGATGACTCTGCATTCAGATGGTACAGTTTGACTGTATATGCGGTATATTAGCGAGACTGCATGTACATACTGTATATTCATAAGTATGCTAGAAGTGGGCTAAATGACAAAAATCTCACATCATGCTTCCTGAAGGCATTTCTACAATTCACAATACGATATAGGTTCGCTCACAAACTTCCAATAATACACAATTATACACGTCATTATAAATGATAATAATAATAATAATAATAGTAACAATGATAAAATGTGTTCAATGTTAATAAACAAATTTATAACTTAAGTTTAAAAAGATGAATAAAATGTAAGTGTTTAACACTGAAAATGAGATTTTGTTTTTTTTTTACTTGTACAAAATTATATTACCTCACCTGCTTCCTGTCAGTTTGTAATTATTTATAATAATAATTATTAGTCATTATTTATAATAAATAAACAAACAAAGAAAAAGATATGCACAATGTCTCAGAAAAGTGTAGAGTGGCATAATTTACCTAATTGACTTTATTAAATGATCATGTCACCCAACAGCACACACA
>JAQQZR010000037.1:10827600-10841086 GCA_030068235.1 Notoglanidium macrostoma | reverse complement strand
GTCTCAGAAAAGTGTAGAGTGGCATAATTTACCTAATTGACTTTATTAAATGATCATGTCACCCAACAGCACACACACACACACACACACACACACAAGTATTTTGGGAGAACTGTACACCGACTTTAAATTTTCATTTTCCATTTTTAAATATTTGATTCTAATACAAATTTATTGATATTGTATATCTAAAAACTAATTTCTAATTTTAATTCTACACACAGGCAGGCACTCACACTTAATTGCTTTGTTTAAATGCATCCTAATAATTCATTAATCTTTCTCATAGCTCAATTAGAGTAAAAGCCCTCATGTACAAACCTTAATCAGAATAGAGTATTTAAGGAACAATGCACAAAGCGCCATCCAGTTATAGAAAACTAATCAAAGACGTGGGGTGTGAAAGGAATTGGAAAAATTGGGAACAATTACTTTTTAAATTTAAGAATGACCCTTTATACAGTATATATTCTGTTTACACCAGCCTCTTTCTTCTTTACAAAAGTTAAAAGTTAATAAGACAAATTTCTGACCATTACAAAGAGCTGACACTGGAGACTCCTTCTGTTTATGCAAAACACCTCGTTATTTAAAAAAAAATCACTAGATCAGGAATTATACCTTTTTCGTTAGCAATTAACAGCACATTCCTTTAATCCTTTATTATTAATCTTAGATTATGTGTAATTATACAGTTTCCTATGAATTAAATGTTATAGAGATGGTAGATTATTTAATTGTGCCCAGAAATAAAGCTGTGATTTGCCTTGCAGCCTACACTACTCACAGACCTTTGGACCAATCAGATTCAAGAATTCATCAGTTTGGTGGTATAAATTCGATAGGTATTAAAGAAAGAAATGTGTTTAATATGAATACTCATGTAAATTGAAATAAAAGTATCCTGGCATACATTCTGCTCATGTGTTTTTGGCCAACATGCAGAGAACTGGTGCTGTATGGAAAGTTCATGCTGTAGATTTTTGTTACAAAAAAATATTAATTGATATTAAAGGTCTGCTCAGTAGATTGCAACCAGCTGACTGCCCCTCCCTTACCCCTCCGTTCTAAGTGTGTATTAGAAAGTACGGTGGCTGTCAGGCGCCTCTAGCATGCGCTCAAGTACTTACGTTAACACTCCCTTCCTCTTCTTATGCTAGATAATAAATATGATTCTCCTTTTTTTTTCATTAGGATTCTCAAACTTGTTAGCCAGTACCACCAAACCTTGATTCTTCTTCTTCTTATTTCTTCCTTGGATTCCTTTCTTTTCTTCATCTTCCTTTCTTCCTTAAGAAAACGCAACGATTCATAGTTACAGGTAATTATACACTAATGAAAACCTAATTATGAATATTATATTCCATTTCTGCTAATAGATTCCCCTTAAACCCTACATAGTGGACCTTTAACATATCAAAATAGAATGATAGGGGAAAGATTCTTTCACTTTTTGTTCAGAGAGGATACCGGGTGCATGATTTGCCGGCACTGACCTAATTTACGACTTGGCTAGCATTCCAGGCTGATATTAGCGACTTATTATACTCACAGTAATCATGGTAGGATGCTACTGAATTATTGAATTAATAAGACATGAACACTAAGACATGGCTACTACTACAGCTACTGTGTTACGACTGTTCACACACACACACACACACATGCACACATGCACACTGGATATAGTGGCCTGAGAGTGTGCATGTTTGCCATGGTGTATGTTTGTGTATGGATCTGTGTGTGTGAGAGAGAGAGAGTCAGAGGAAGAGGGAGAGGTGACACTGCTGCTAGGGCTTTCCTCAGGAAAGGCCTGTTGGAGGCAGGAGCCAGAGCTGCCTCGCTCCACACCGCCAGGAATGTGCCATGTGTGCACCACGGGGGAGGAAGTGTGAGAGACGGAGAATGTGTGTACGTTGTTTTTTTGTGCGTGTGAGTGTGCAATGTCCGCACAAGTCCGTGCACAGTAGACTTTGAGCTAACTGCGGGTCTTCATGACTCAGAGACAGACAATGTCCTAGTTTACGCATTACGACTGCGGTGTGGTGTTGTTTGGTATTTTGTTTTTTAGTACTGTTCTTATATGTTGTGTACTTTTCAATTTTATGACATCATTTATGTTTATGGCTTTATTTGTCCTCGTGCTTCTCCATAAACCCCCTGTTTGTGATCCATCCTTGTCTTTGATCATCTCTGTCTTCCCAAGAGCATAAATCTGTCTCTTGCTTTCCTCATCCACTCTTCTTGTCCTTCATTCCTGAGTCCATCTCATGTGCCAGGCTGCTATGTGTATGTGTGTAGAGACAGCAGCTGGAAGGCTCTGCAGGCATTTTGGAGTGCTCTTGTCCTCAGAAAAAGCAGAACTAGCGTGGCTGCACGCCGGACCTCATCCGTCTTTATTGTTTGCTTTCGCTGTGTAAGCCTTGAGCTGCCCTCTCTCCAGCTCACTACTGTTTCTGGCCGCCAGCACTGGGTTGTCTTTTTAAGGCTGTTATTGTGAGGCAGAGGGTTTTTCAGCACTGATAAAAGTATTTGGTTAATCAGCTTCCCTAGCTGTCCCCTGATCCAGGCTTTGAGGACAGGCCATTGACGTTGATGCCACTCTTTGGAAAGGGGGAAGGCTAGGCTTGGAAGTTTGGCGTCATTTTTGGGCAAAACGGGGCATGCAAGACACACTGGGAGGGGGGCGGAGTCTGGCAGAAGAGTTTTTGTCCAGCAGGAAATGCCAGCATCGCACTCCAGGGCCGGGTTTAAGAGCCTGATTGGGCGACGCGACCCGTTTCAGTGATAAGAGCGCCATTAAAGCTTCTGCATGAAGACTTAACTTCTGCCATAACGTCATTCCAGCTGTTATAGTGGATGGAGGAAATACTGGGACCGCAAGGTCAACAACAGTCAATCTAGGAACGGGAGGTATATCGGTGTAAACGGGACTGCCAAAGTACGTTTCTGTTACGGTTAAGCAAAAATACAAAGAAATTTATATATTTAGTATTTTAGTATATTAGTATTTGTCTTAAAACATATTTTTTTGCACAGTGTTTGCCTGCGGGATTGCAGAGACCAACATTCGTAATGTTTTTATGCTATAGGCAATATTCCCTTGTGGATCCATCAAGTGGAAATTAGGCATCATGTTCAGCTACCACACAGTAAAGCAGAGCAGCTGCCGGTCTCTCCACACGACAAACAAATTTAACAAGAGCCTGCTTATAAATAAATGGCCTGGTGTGATTTATATGGAGCTTTAATAGGATATTAAGAACATTATCTTAATTGAAATTGCTAAAAACAAAAAACAAAACAAAAAAAAAAACCCTGCATTCAAATTTCAGTTGTCATTTTGACATCACCCTTTCATATGAGAATAGTATGATTTATAGGTTATCGCTACAATCCAAAATTTTACATCCAAAACATTTACGTACTCTGTAAAGGAGAGCGAACTAGGCGGAGTGAGAAGGTGTGTAAGAGGTAGAGACCCTGCGTGACTGTGACTAAGCGGAGAGCAGAATTATATCATGTTCTAGCCGGCGGGAGCTGATAGGAAAGAGGTGTGTGACTCGCATGATGCGGTTCAGGGTCTGTATGACGCTGTAGTGGTGTTGCTCATAGAGAAATGATTAACTGCACCAATGCATTTTCTGCATACAGACATGTAAACGAGGGAATCAGAATATCAGTGTCAGATGTTGTGTGTGATTTGTTGCTTGAGGCTTGAGCTAAGGGCTTGGGGGGGGGGGGGGGGTATAATAACACAATGGTACAAGAGCAGCTCGCCAAGGCTCAACAACAAATGTGAACCCAGGACTGTCCATATCCTAGCTGTGTGTGTGTGTGTGAGGTTCTGTGGAGGTTGTTTGGTGGTGGCTTTTATTTTAAATAGTAAAATAGTAGCAAATAAATAATTGTGTTTCTCATCTGATGTTAAAATGTGCACCACATTTCTCTCCCACAGAGTGAAGACACATTGAGTTTATTAATGACACACCCGAACACAAGCATGACAATATGTTAATATGTTTTTGCTTTCACTGCCCACACGTCTAAGCACAGCCAAGTCTGAAAATAAATGTTAGCGAAACAGACCGAGGAGTTTTGTGTGTAAACACACTACCACAGTAAAAAATCACACACATGAGTAATACATGATCTAGGGCTGAATCTCAAATGTCTCTCTGCACTATTTGTGAAGGCAGTGGGTAGGGTGTTTAGCTCTATGGATCTTCGTAGTGAGCAAATAAGCATAAAAGTCATAAGTAGAATGTAGTTTATTGAACTTGTACCACAGGCTAAACAGTGGTATGAAAATGTTACTGTGGGTAAATACAAATAGGTGACGCTATGAATGTAAATGAATTTACTGAATATAGGAAAATTATCCAACTAAAATGCAAGAAAAACTGGCTTTTGTGTCTAGCCTACTACACTGAATTTTTGTCCTGGTAGAGAAGCAATTCCAGCCAATACCATTAATCAGGATGATTCTGTGCCATTATATTTGATCAGTTGATGGTCTGAACTACTTTTAACTCAAGCCGTATGTCATGGCTTGGTCTGCATGGTACCTGGGCCAGAAGGGTAACCAAATTCACAATAGGTACTTGCTTGGTGGTGCATATAGTAACCTTGTGGTGGATTATGGGTTATTTGCTGAGCCATTCTGCACTGTCTGCGTGAAAATCGCTATAAAGGGGCGTCACCCCAATTAGCGCAGAATTAGCATCCGAATAACGGCTTTATACTTGATCGGAGAGATTTAATTGAAATACCTACAGTGGTGCAATGACGATTTAAGTAAATATGAGCTAGATATAATTAATCAAGTCTGCCTGAATTGTGTAGGACCTCTCTGATTGTGGATAGGATCTGATGTTAGAATTGTAGGGTGGTTTATTTCAAACATGGCAGCTGCCTTTGTGGTTCTCTGGAGAAGTGAAGAGAAATGAACAAAAAGCGGCATGACAAATATTCTTGTTTGTGTGTGTGCGTAAGGGAGAGAGAGTGCTCAGGTAAGCAGGGCCTCTCTGCTCTGCAGTAAGATGGCGGTGTCTCTGGAGGCATGTGAGCTCGAGCGCCTGGAGACCCAGCCGTGCGTGTTTTCCGTCACTCTCCCCGCTATTAAAAGCCATTAAGCCATGCAGGACAAGCCAGACTTTTATCTTTTATTAATTACCTGGAAACAAAAAAGACTTTCCCCTTCTCTCTTTTCTCCTTCTCTCTCTCTCTCTCTCTGTCTCCTTGGCAGGGCATGCATCAGTGTAGAATATCCATTAAAGCATCATTAACCCAGAAAGATGGCAGTGATGGACAGCGTGCTCTATCACTTCATCGCTGTTTTCTGAACATGCGCCTTGGCCCGCTCATTAGCCCAGCTCCTCCACAGCAGCCGCATTTCACTATAGATTGCTGTGGTTAAATGCTAATTGCCTTTCCTTGTGTTTTACCAAGGGGTTCGGTGGAAGCATTAGTCCATCCTGGTTTGAGTTAGAAGGCGACAGAGAAGCAGAGAAGCCTACACAAGCCAGGACGTAACATGTGTGCTAATGATGTGTCGCTCTTTTATGTATTTTTAAAGATGGGCAAACTAACCGGACAAAGCCATGTGTGAAGTCTATAGTCTATGAAATTATTTTCGACCTGTTTTACAGGCAAAACAAATCCACATCCTACAAAGGTCAGGGTTTACGAATTAGAACGCACACACATAATTTAGAACACACACACATAATTTTGTGTGTGTGTGTGTATGTGTGTGTGAGTGTCTGTGTGTGGGGGGGCATGTTTTTATATCTTGGTAAGGACCAGCCAATAGTATTGGGCTTGTGGGGACATTTGGCTAGTACCCATGTGGAAAACTAGTTTTTTTTAAAACAAAACTGAAATGTGTGTGTGTGTGTGTGTGGGCACATGTGTAGCTGCAAGATCCACCAGGGTCCTGTATAGTAGAAGTAGACGCGGCCCAGATTGGGAAAGTGGCCACAATACCGGCTTTTTGTTGGACCCAAACTCTGACTCCTTGCGGTTTTGTACCGACAAAACACACACACACACACACGCGCGCATACACATGCAAAGAGTTATGAACACCTAGATCTATTCAAATGCATGGGCTCTAACATGCACAGGACACACACTCACACACACACACACACACACACACACACACACACACTGCTGCTAATGGCTTCCAGTGGGAGAGAGGGAGAGCAGGGTTTTATCCCTTAAGTGTAGAAGACTTAATCAGACAGAATGGCCCGGGGCCAGTAGCAGGCCTGTGTAGCACGGCCCTCCACACACACATTAGGTATTCTGAGACTGTTTCTCCTGCAGACGGTCTGCAGTGGAGTGGGGCCCAGGTGAGACTACCCCACTGCGCTTTCTCTCTCTCTCTCTCTTTCTCTCTCTTTGTCTTGCACTTTTACATCTCTTTGTGTTTTGCACAACTCTGTATTTCTCAACTCTATTTTTCCTTTTTGATTCTTTCTATTTTATACCTCCTACCTGTTCACACATCTCTCCTCCTTACACTGTCACTCTCTTTCCCTCCTTTATTTCTCGCTCAGTATGTTTCTCTTTCGCTCTCTCAGGCTCTCCTCCCTCTCTCTCTCTCTTCCCTTATGTCTGTGTTGCTTCTGATTGCCTGTCCCTTCCCTCACCATTTTTTGTGTCTTTCCATCAAACGGTAACACGTACACGCTGCTCGAGCTGACCTTCCATTGTATTGTCATTAGAATTATGTCTGTATAACGCTCTCTCTCAGCTCCATCCATTAGGGCTTTTGTTCATTCATTCAGATTAAGATTCGGCGATGCTACACTGACACGACTGTTTAAATAACAATCACTCCCCTCTCTGCTCGGCGGTAGATGAAGCCTGCCTTTGAAGCCATACCTGCTGTGGATGAGTGTGTGGGGTCTCACTGTGACAGGCAGGAGGAGGCGAGAGAGAGAGAGCGAGAGAGTGTGTGTGTGTGTTTGTGTGTGTTTGTGCATGCTCAATACAGGCTCTCACACTGTTATGTACTTATAATCAAAGTACTTCTTTTTTGGTCAAGAAATAACATCCCTTCCCTTTTTTAATCAGTATTAAATATTAATTCTCACTAGGCCTGTCGCAATTATTACACTGTTGTTTGCCCTACAAACAACTGTGAATAAGGTCTAATTGTATTTCCTTTTCATTTATGCCACTAGCACAGAAATAATGTAACAGTAAACAGCTTTCCACATGAAACACAATACATTATATTTCTGTCGGTCTTAAGTAAAAACTGCAAATGGAAGGAAGCCATGACAGAAATAATAACTTTGTATCTCTGTACAGAACAATAACTGACATATTATTCAGTTATGTATCGAAAAGCATATTATTTCATTATGCACAGAAACTAGACTGAAAGCAATATGGAAAGCTATTTAGTTATCAAAGTCCCTTAGATATATTACTGAAAAAGTGGTGTCTGAACAATAAACAACATAGATAATATATTTTTGGCCAAAACAAGTCATTTAGAAAAGCTTGCTAAATGTATCTTACTGTGTTACATGACAAATCATAGTTGGAAGCAAAAAGAACAAAGCATCTTACTGAGCATTAAACAAAAATGGAATTTCCTGTATATCTATCCATCCATCCGTTATCTATAGCACTTATCTGTTAAGGGTCGGAGGGAAGCTGGAGCCAATCCCAGCTGACTTCGGGCAAGAGGCGGGGTATATCTGGGCAGGTCGCCAGTCTATCACAGTACTAACACAGTCAGGAACAACCATTCACACTCACATTCACACCTTTGGGCAATTTAGTGTAGCCGTTTGACCTAATCTGCATGTCTTTGGGCTGCGGGAGGAAACCAGAGCGCCACGAGGAAACCCACGCAGGCACAGGGAGAACATGCGAACTCCACACAGTGAAGGCAAAGGCAGCAGTCGGCCTGCAGGTTCAGGCCTTTTTGCTGTGTATATCAATAAACTACACACATTTATATGAAAACAGAGTTGTCTAGTCCAAAAGTCAGTCAGCTTAAATAAGGAAGGAATAAAAACCCAAATCAGTGCCAGGTTGGTCGATCAGTCTGTTTCTCGTTGCGCCGTTACCACAATGAATTTATTATTTTTTAATATCAGCATGTCCTCGAAGTGTTGTAATACAACAGTGGTGATGCAATTTTAATTTATGACAGCATGGCATGTCTTACATTTCTGTTACATTTTATGTTGTGTAAAGTCCATGAGACAGGACAGGTCCTGCTATCACTTACAGCAGCTGTAAACAGTAGTTCCTTCACCAATCACTCCTCATTTTTCTTTCTCCTGAAGTTAATAAGACAGAAACAAAACCCACTCCTTATCATGTTAGAGAGGAAACTCAAAGTCCTCTGCCCTGAAAACTTTCCTGTAGCGGAAAACTGACCTGAGTCCTGATACCTGAGACTTCATAAAAGTTTCAGCATCGATTATAGATCTTTGTTAAATTACGACTCGTACTTTTTGTTTTTATTTTTTTTCCTTTAATGATATTATGAGATTATGCGCGTGAATATTACTGCGTGAAATAGCAGTTACGATAGAATCGATGACGTATTAGAATGAGGTTTGGCCTGCAGCTGGCACTATTGCCAGAGCTGCTGTTATAGAAACGTAATCAACACCTGACTAATTATAGAAGAGAACTGCACAGCAGCGTGATATAAATGTGATTAGTAATAGTGTATTAATTGTGACAGGCTTCTAGATGTTTTATTCCTGTTTATGTGTGTGTGTGTTTGAGGATGCTTATACTTTTCCCCTGTAAGCATGTTCTTTTTCTCGATAACCATCAGTCGCTGTTAAATTAAAAATTCTGCTCTGGTTTTTAAAACAATTAAAGCCTATGTCATTCTGCCGCCGGCCGCCTACTGCTCTTGGCAATGAAATGTGAAAGCTGTGTTTGGCGTGCCGTTTTTGGCACGCTTCTTTGATCCCTGCCCTCCTGCCACTCTCGGTGTCGCAGCGCTGATTGTATTGCTGCCGTCAGCTACACTATCGTATATTAGCCTATGTGTGTGCGTGTGTGTATGTATGGTGATGCTGTAAATGTCAGTGTTTAACACTGCTTAACAGAAATTGAAATAACACGGCATGCTTACTCCAACACAGCAGTAATTAACTGAGGAGGAATTTCTAATAATATAGAAATAAATTATGTCAAGGATGTGTGTATCCGTGAAGAAGACAGCCCTTGGGAAGAGAGTGGGTTTTTATTCCCACTTTATTTTAAATAATAGTTTAAAGAGAGAAGGGATGAACACTGTCTGTGCCTGCAATACTGTTAAATGCACATTTGTTCCAACACTGCAAACTGTTGTTTTTTTTTTGTCTCTGCTACAATAGAGATACACATTTTATTGTAATGATCAACCTTTTTGTCATTTGTAATGTTTTGCTCCGTTACCAAGCAATAATCAAGACAGAAGACAGCAAACAAGTTGTATCTTTAACAAAATTATAATTCAAATATATCACAATATATCATACCCTAAACAACCACTTTATTAGGAACACACATATACCTGCAATCTGCCAATCATGTGGCAGCATGACGATGCAAAAATAAAACATACAGATATAGGTCAAGAGCTGCAGTTATTGTTCATATCAAACATCAAAATGGGCAATGAATGACCTCAGTGCATTTGAATGGTTGTTGGTGCCAGATGGGCTGGTTTGAGGATTTTAAGAAACTGCTGATCTCATCAGATTTTCATGTACAACAGTCTCTAAAGGTTACACAGGATGGTGTGAAAAACATCCAGTGAGCAGCAGTTCTACAGGTGGACATACCTTAAGGTCGAAGAAGAATAGAAAGACTGGTTTATGTTGACAGAAAGTTTGTGGTTATTCAAATTTGTCTCAGGACAAACAACCCTCATCAAACCTCGAGGCAGATGGGCTACAACAGAAATCTGAGGCTACATTGGGCACAGGCTTCAACTAAAATTGGACCAGGCGATGTTCCAGTATTATTATTATTATTATTATTATTATTATTATTATTACCATAGAAAAATACCAGGTATGTAATGACTGTAATGGTCAGCATGGGTCACAGGTAGCCATTTTGGATCTTGAAATGGAGGCAGACTGTCAGTTTCTCACTACAGCTTTTCCCTCCAGGGACTGCTTCAAAGGTAAAGCTTCAAAAACATGTCGTAATCATTAGACCATGCACCCCACTGTATTAAGTATTTACAAGCTGAAGTTGATGGAGGAAGGAAACATGGCTCACAAGAAGTCTTCATCACTCCCATTTACAGGACTTGTAACGGATATAGTTAAACACCGCTTAACACAGCCATGCCTGCACACACCCCTGATTCAGATACTTCATTATCAGGCTTAGTGGCTGTGTTAGTAGGAAGATTGCCAAACTGTGTGTGGAACACCGTTCCTCCAGGACGATAGGTGGAGCATAGTACCCATGACTTGGAGCTTTATTATTGATTGGTGGAGAGTAGAGGAAATAAATAGCACACATATACACACACACACACACACACACACACACACACACACACACTCGAGAGGACACACCGGTTATCCTGACAAACCATGTGGCTGAAGGTTGGCAACACTCAGTTATGCAATATGATGTATTTTATTCAGGTCAAATAAACAACTCTTAGGCTAGACATCAGTACAAATGAATGTCATTGATATTTGGAATCCCTCCATGCCACAGCCCGACTTTTTATTAACAGGAAATTTTCAAATAGACACATCTTTCTTGAGCTCACTTTGTAAGTGGCAATTGATTATATACAATGAGCATGATGGTTAGGTGGTGCAGAAACCCCCCCGCCAGTCCTTCACCCGCTTTCTGGTCCGAATTAGCTGTGTTAGTACACACAAGACCTTTCAGGGAATAAACTTGAGAAATAGATAAATGTATCCCTTCCGCTAATGAAGGAGAGAGATTCCCCACAGGACCTGCAGGAAAATGCTCTTATTAGAAGACTGATTTTTATCTCTTTCTAATGATGTTTTTTTTCTTTATCTCTCTGCATTTGTCATTATCTCCCTCCATTTATTGCATGGCTCTTAGTTAATTTAGATCGTTGTGTGAGGTCTTGATATCCTCTATAGTAGTGGTTCCCTGTGAGGTCCAGGGGCCCCATGGTGTCTGTGAAGCATTTTTTTTGTTACAGTGGTGGAAATCACAACCAAACCTTACCATCCAGCCATCCATTATCTATACCACTTATCTGTCAGGGTTGTTGGGGAAAGGGTTGAGCTGATCCTAGCTGACTATGGCCGCCTCTCACCATGGGTACACCATGGGCAGGTTGCCAATCTATCACAGGGCTAACATATAGATGAATAACCATTCCCACTTACACCTGTGGACAATTTAGAGCAGCCTAATTAGCATGTCTTTGGGCTGAGGGAGGAAACCAGAGCACCCAGAGGAAACCCACAAAGGCATGAGGAGAACATGCAAAGAACCTTCTTTCTGTGAGGTGACAGTGCTAACCACTGCACCGCCATGCCACCCAGACATTACCCATATTTATTGAGTTCCTATAAGTAATATCAGCTTGGATCTGTTGGTAAGAAATTCAGGAATGCAAATCTCTATGGCTCTAGTAAATGGCCAGAATATTATTCCACACAAATGAATAATGAGCCCCTGCTCCCGGGAATTTATTTTACAGTTAAGGAACTTCCTGGCTGCAAAAAGTTTTTGAAGCCCTGTTCTAGAGGATCGTTTTACTCAGTGTTATTTATTCATTTAATTGTTTTCATTATCCTCAATCATTATCACTGATTTGTTGATTTACTGATTCATGTAGAAGTGAGAGAGAGCACATCTATAGCTTTTTAAGGAATAATTTTAAGGAAAAATTTATGCATCTGGAAATAGAAGCTTTTGCAGAATTTCAGCTACAAAAATGTCAGTATTTCACTTATAAATGCTACAGTGAATATTTTAAGTGTTGTGTTGTTCTTACTACGAGTGTGTGTGTGTGTGTGTGTGTGTGTGTGTTTTGCTTGGCCTGGTGTCCAGTGTTAGCAGTGTGTAGGAGGCCGGGGTTTGCCATGGCCGCTGGCTGCATTGTGTATAGTCAGGGAGTCAGGCTCAACTGTGTGTGGTGCTGTTGTTCTGTAGCCTGCAGGTAAACAGAGCCACGAGTGTGTGTGTTTGAGGTGCAGGGCATTTGTCTAGTGTAACCCCCTACCTCCTCCACACTCCCACACTCCCTTTCTCTCTCTCTCTCTCTTTCTCTCTCTCTCTCTCTCTCTCTCTCTCTGTCTGCCTGACTACACTCCAATATCTCTCTTCTAATGAAGCGGTAAATAGGGGATGAGTGGAGCTTTGATTGGGGGTAATTTACCGTTTTTCTCTTCCTCTAGGAAGACATATCTTCAGGAATTTAACCTCTAGCTTGTTAGACATGGTTTAGGCTAAAGTGACTTTTCAGGGAGATCGGAATACTTGGGTTATATTAGACTCGTTTTCTGGGGTATTGTGTAACTCGGATATGTAGCACGCTTGTTTTTAGGTTTCGGACACGTGAGTCATTTTCTTCTAGCGAATCACACCCGCAAAACCCAACTGACATACATTGTAAGGTAGTTTTCTAAATTCATCTTCATCTAATATACTGTATTAGAATATTATATGTATGTGGATATTATATACTGTGTATTATGTAAAGAATGTAGTCACATAAAGAAATGCAGCTGTTTTGGTAAGTCAGGTATTCTTTCTTCATTAAAGTTGGCTAAATCTGTTTTTTTTTCCTTGGTGAAAATTTCACAATTTGACAATATTGAGTCCTTAATAGTTCCCTCAATTTCCTCAAAAGACACGCACCACACTGTCTAGAAACAGGAGGAGCGTTCTAGATTGACAGGCATGTAGAGATGAAGTCCTCGTCTTTCTGACAAGATTCGTGTCATTTATGTTCTTTGGTCGCATTAACAGTCTGGGTTTACAGAGAGACCAAAGTTGTTTCATCCAGGCTGCTGGATTGTGAAGAGAACGTTGTAAATTAGGTATCTATTTAGTATGTCCAGCATGTTTGTCATGGATTATTGCAGGATAACAGCAGTAGCATAGTTTGTGCATGCATAACAGAATGGGCTTTAGTTGTACATGGAAAAAGTGCTTCCATGAAAATGGTTGTTTTTCAGACTGACCATTTGGTTAACATTAGCTAAAATCAGATGTGTCGTAAAAAGGCTTGTTGGTGATAGATTAGTACATTTCATCAGCTATAATTGCAAGATGAGAAATCCACGCTGTGATTAAGTACAATTGACTTTAATTTCAACCAAACGTTGAAAATACTAAAAAACAAATTGTTATTGTAACCAGAAAATAAATTTAAAAAAGTTGCAGCCCCATAAAATCAGAAATTGAGTATAAGTATTTCTGATCTGTTCCTGATGTGTTTCACTATAAAAGCCATTGTGTGCTGTTGTGCTTTTTGATCAAATTGAAT
>JAQQZR010000037.1:10809127-10820685 GCA_030068235.1 Notoglanidium macrostoma | reverse complement strand
TGTGTGTGTGTGTGTGTGTGTGTGTGTGTGTGTGTGTGTGTGTGTGTGTGTGTGTGTGTGTGTGTGTGTTTTGAAGGGGTGAATGTATAAGTGAGATATCAGTCAGTCTCGTGGCCATACACGCGTAGTGTCTCTCTGGAGTGTGTGCTGAGCCTGAGCCAGGCAGCATCTGGGGAAGCTGAGCTCTGTTTTTATTCCTCTGAATTGAGGGAGGAGAGCGGAGGAGAAGGAGTGGAGAAATGATGACCCTTCTCTCTGCTCCACTACCAATTCAGTAATGCCCGCCTGCTCCTGGTGATGCAGTGGACAGTTTAGAAAAGAGGACACAGCCAAGAACTCCATTTCCCTCTCTCTCTCTCTCTCTCTCTCTTTCTCTCTTTCTCTCTCTTTCTGTCTCTTTCTCTCATTTATCTCCCTTTTTTTCTCTCCATCTCCTTGCATGAACCTCTGGAGGTCCATAATATATTTTTAATTTCCCCAAGGCAGCCACAGGAAAACAGTTCTAATGTGTGAAGGGGAGGTGTGTGTCTGGTGTGCGTGTCTGTATGTACGTATCAGCGCTTGTCTGTCTGTATGTGTGTGTATGTCTGTGTGTGTGTGTTTGTGTGTGTGAGTGTGTGTGTATAAGCCCGTCTTGTATGTCTCATAAAGCCTTGGCCCGAAACAGGTGACAGCGTCGGGGAGCAGCTGTCATCCCATTCGTGTTGTAGATGTGCACGTGTGATTTCTAATTCCCTTCCTTCCATGACGCTCTCTTTCATCATCCCTCCTTTCTTCGCTCCGTCCCTGTGGGTGTGAGGGCACTGGGTGCCGGACCCTCAAGGGAAGGAGGCTGGTACACTGTATGTTCAGGGAGGTGGTGGTGGAGAAGGATGGTGGGGGTCTCTGGAGGCCTGCGTTGTATTGTGGAAACATAGCAAGCGCAGGCCAGTAGAGCCACAGTGAGGCCTGCTTTAAATAGGTCCCTATGTTTACTGTGTTAGGGCCTGCACTCCCCAGAGATACCACTACTCACACACACACATGCACTCTCATACACACATTCTGCCTGCACCTGCTCAAGCACTGGGCCATCAGGGGCCCTGTCCCATCTCTCCCTAGTGTGTAAATTCCAATCTGAGCTTAAAGGGATAATCAGGACTTTTTAAGGATGATATACTTGTAAACTGAGTGATGGTGCTGTGATTTATATACAGCTTATTTACCAGCATTGCTGTCAAGACTGTCTCAGTTGAGACCAGAACTTGGCCTTTTACCAGGCAAGTGTGTTTGCTTGACTGCGTTCAAAAAATCTTGTAGGAGTTACAGACAATCGAAGTGGCTTTGGTAACGAGGCTGCAGTAAAGAAGCACTAGTGAAGTCCATTTCTCAGCTCAAGCAATTAGTAATATTAGCCCCACAGTCTCACTCCATAGCATGTCAGCCTGAAAGTCATGTTTCAAGGTCACTCAAAAAAACCAACAGAATACCATGTAAGAGTCATATTAAATAAGTGCAAATTAAATATTTGCACCGAGGCGGTCAGAAGAGGTAGCATGATAAAATATCACAGAAATATCAGGGTTTTGAATTATATTCTTATTGAGGTCAGCAAAAATAAATGACGTAAAAAAGAAAACAAATATTCGGTACAAAATCGTAATTTGTCATTCAGATAGGTTTGTGGAATCTGCGTTTTAAAAGCATAAATAGTGCCCGCCATCTCACAGTATCACAGGTATCCCAATATCAGTATTACCTCATGATGTGCCCCAACCCAAATACACAGATCGGCATGTTGACTGGTGTCTGGCTTGATCAGTAGGCAAAAAAAGCCGTTTCAGAGACGGGACAGGTAATGGATTCAGACAGCTGGGCTGTAGTTAAATGATGAGATCAGACGTCCCTAATCGAGCACGGAGAACTGCATCCTTCTGACTCGTGTCCTCAAGGAAGAGAGGAATTCTTTGTGTCTGTAGTGTGCTAACACACTCTTACCCCAGCTGATCCATTTCACACTTGGCTCGTGACTGTGTGCGTGTGTGTGTGAGGTAGAGTTGAAAGGCAGCCTTGTAGTGTAGATGTTTTTGTAAGAGAAAAAAGAGCTGAGGTCTTGTTGAAGTTGGAGCGGATATTTTTTCCAGCGTAGAACAGCACACTGATGGCTCTTCTGTTCAGAGTACTGCGTATAGGTGTTGTGTGTGCTCAGAGACGATGTGTGTATGAGCATGTCTCATTCACTGTATCTCTGTGGGTGAATCACTCAAAAGCATTTTAGATTCTGTATATAAAACACTTATATGTTTTCTCTCTGTCGGTCTTTTTGAGTCTGTCCATTGTAAGGAATCAACTGCAACAGGGTGTGCTGTTATAGACACATTATAAATGACCGGGTGATGTAATGAACCTTAAAACCGATTATTTTGTTAAATTCTGAAAAACAATTTCTCTTGTACTACAACAATTTTTTTCAATGCTAACAGGTTTTTTTATTATTAAGGAAAGACACTTTGTACTTTTCATATGTTTACTGCGACATTTAATGTTGTGGCATGTTTGCGAAACAAAATAGTTCCTCTTATTATTTGTGTTACAGTAGCTAAAAACCATTGCTCCTTCACCTGTAGGGTTGGGTATCGTTTGAAATTTATCGTTTCCCATTTTAATTTTGCTTATCGAGTCCTTGTTTCGATTCCAAAATGGTAAAAAAAAAAAAAAAGGTCAGATGTTTAGATAACATAACTTTTGACTGTTTGCAACTTCAATCAAAGCATGTCGACTGCATTATTACAATGATGAGAGTGTTATTTTCAAATCCCGTTGGCGCCACTGCAAAAGAACCACAGGGACTTTTATTTTGAAATTCCCTCGGGGCCACTACGAGCTAGCCACGATGAGCACACCATCACTACAGATTCTCCCATTCTCGCGCCACGTAATTTGCATAGCTTGCAGATATGTAGCCTTTGTTTGTTTGACATCTAATGATATGATCTGATCAAATTTTTAATAAAGGGTTATCACAAAACCATCACGTCTCATGAACTTTTTGAAGCTTGTCATTTACCTTCTTGGTAGTGTGAGACAACCAGCCTTACCTTTGACTGTTATAATGCTCTGACACTGGAGACTCCTTCCAAAAATGCTAAAATGAACATCTTCTCAGCCAAAAAAGAACTTCACCATATCAATGATTGCACAGTCATGTTGAGCAGCCACCATACAAATCCTTGTGAATGGGTTCTTACTACGCAAATGATGATGTATTAGAGCATGCACATTCATTTGCTGCTTCCAAATGACGTTATCTTGTATGTTCACAAGAAGAGTCCATGTGAACTCCCCCCTCTTGTGGTATTCACAACTTCGTTCTCCGAAATGGAGAAGGCCATGCAAGTATATTTTTCCAGTGGATGATAAGTTAATATATTGTAATTTTCATCTTTTCATTATGCCTTTGCATTTCCTACATTACGTTACCTGCTCGTTAGCTTGCAGTCCATGTTGCCGTTGCCTAGCAGCAGTGTTCTCATGACATGAACTAGTGTTATGTTAACATCACACAGATCATGGACATTAACACAAGAAACCAACACATGTTTACAGAGATTCTCTGTTACTGTGATGATTTCAGAATTGCATCAGTGTTATACACATCTATACACTGCTCTGGTATCAGTATCAGTTTGAAATAGGAAAAGCGGGAGAGGAGCATTCCAACTGCATGAACTCCACCACTGATGTTCTGTCATGCTCCTCACATTATCATTTTTGGGGATTTCTTTCCGTCGTTCCTCCCCTCACTGAGGAGGTTGCCTCTCAGAGTCCGTAAAGCCCAACGTCGATCCGATGCTAATTATTTTTCTCTCTCACTACGGTGGCAGCGCCGCACCGTAAAAAAAAAGGGGGGGGGGACATATCAACCTAACGAGGGGTAATTAGCAGGTCCCTGCAAGGCGGGGCTGTGCTCAGCTACACGACTGCTCTGTGGATCCTTCTAATTCACTTCTCCTCATCTAATTACCCCACACAAACATGGCTGTTTGTCTTCCCTAAGAGAGAGCGAGAGCGAAAGTGTGTGTGTGTGTGGGTGGATGGGTGGGTAGGGTAACAATGATATTTAATCAGTTCTCTCTATTTATTAACATGACATTGTGTAAGTCAGATATATAAACGCTTTATTAATATTTTTCTATTAGTACGACTCTAAAATAAAAAAAAAACATTCAAAGTAGTAGAATGGTAATATAATGGACCTCCGTAATTGTACCATTAATAATAATAGTAATCTGGCATGCTATTTCATGTGTATGTACCATTAATCTTTATTGAATCACATAATTTAAGGAGAAAGAAAGCCAGAAATTCCAAAAACAAGACCCAATATTGGTTTAACGCAATACACTGTAGTCCATCTGTTTCGGAACAGATGCCTCACATTAGCATTGGCTTTGGGTCTTTAGCTTTGCGTAACTCTTGTACACTGTGCTAATACATTACACATAATGAATGTCCCCTCAGTTCAGACTGGCTATAGCTGTATTTGTCTAGGTTGAGAGTGTTTGGAGTGTGTCTTTACATGTCCTGGGGCTGAGATGTCCATGGAGCAGCTGTAGGTGATTCAATTATACGCTTTATTCAAGTGTAATGCAGCCATTTGAGGTAAATTGCTAAATAAGGTTTAGCCGCGTGGAAATTCTGGCATTAATTTAGTTCAGCTTATGTGGAGAACACCAGATAGACCTGCAGATTAAAAGTGTTTCCTGTTTATAACGGACAGGTATGAGCAGTGTCCTGATCTGAAATTTGAGTAGTGGATCAGTATTGGATCAAAATTAGCATTTTCTGATCAAATTTTATTGACAAGATGCATGTTTTTCGCATGAACATGAACTCCATCCATCCTGTAGATCAACTGACCTACTTGACTAATTACTTCACAAATGACCTTTTTAAAGGTGTACAGTCGATACAATTAATCCAAAAAACGTTTTTTTTGTTTGTTTGTTTTTTTTTTGTTCACATGTTCACTGACAATGAGCTATGCTGAACACCACCTTGATTATCAACAGTGTGTAAAGGAAACTAGCGTCAGCTGGCTAGCTAACCCAGCCAAATGGTGCTGGATTTGTTAGCTAGCTAGCTCATGTTAGCTATCTAGCAAAGATTCCCCTTAACTCCTGAAGGGTAGACTTTTGGCAAGAAACTTTATTTGTGATTGTGGCCTTATTTACTATTTGCCTTTGTATTGGCTTATGATATTGTTAATTGGCTTACGATATTGCTTACTTAATTCATCACTCTGTAACAGTGATAAAAATAAAAATCAATGTAGTGAAGTTGAATATTTTATAAGAAAAAAAAAAGAAAAAAAAACTCAAGTAAAAGTACTACAGTCTAATTATACTTAAAAAAATATATCATTACAGTGAGCCATGTGCTCAGTATCTATAACTAGATTACATCGATTCTGATACTTTGCACCCCTAATTTAATGTTTAATCCTGTCTCAAATCAATGACATGTTGTAATATTAATCTAACAAATATTTAATATTTACAGCATTTTGTATTTGGTTAAACCAGTGCAGGTAAATATGCATGTTTGTGGGTGTTGATGAGTGTGTGTGTGAGTGTGTGTGTGTGTGTGTGTGTGTGTGTGTGAAGGCTCCTGGCGCTGGGATGGGCTGTGACTCAGAGATAATGGCCCACTGCTGAGAGAGGGCCAGGGGCTCCAGCTGGCTGAGGGAACCATGAGGTGATCTGTGGTGGGGTAGAGGGGCTCCTATGGGACCCCCACACTCTCATTAACACACCTCTCCCGCTCGGGACGGCCAGCAGCACACACCCCGCTGTAAATTACTGATTAAAACACACACAGACACAGACACAGAAGTGTGGAGGTATGAGAGTGAATGTGTGTGTGCGTGTGTCATTGTTCTTTCTGTTCTCTCTGCTCCTCAGTGTGTCACATCAAGGTCATTTAGCTTACATGCTGATGTGGACGACTTTCAGCATCAGCTTTGATAAATGATAGTGTCAATCAAGGGCTTGGCAGCATGGCACACTGAAACATATCTGCTATGCTGAGCATGCTCTTCCTTTTCCTCACATACACCCTGACTCCGATTTATCCCAAATCCTGGTATGTGGAGGGTGTGAGATGGTGTGGGTCTGTCATTTGACATGGTGACGGAAAGGAGCAATCAGAGAAAGCCCACCATCCATACATCTCCTTCACCCCTTTAAACATCCTTAAATAAGCAGTAAGCAAGATAAGACAAGATAAGATGAGACTGTAGACTTTATTAATCCCAGCCAGAACATAGCAGCAGAAGGTTGATAGAACATAAAAGTAAAAAATCAACAACTAAACAATTAAGCCATAGGCGTTGTTTTCACTAGCTTTTAAAATGCATCTTGAGTATTCAGGTCACAAATGGACTGCCGAGACACATCGCCATTTACACCTGTGTTTATCATGCGTCTCCAAGGTGTCCCGCTGACCACTTTTGTTCAAATTTCGTTACTGCCTACATCACTTCTGCAAGAAGGTCAAAGGTCCCTGCGCTAAATTATATTAAAATGTTAAACCTGCAACAGACCTTCATTATTTTCTTGCACTCCAACTACATACATCAGTGCTCCTCTCCATTTTTTTCTAGCGTGTCACACTGTTACCAAAACAACCTCACGTCCAGCATTAATTATGTATTTTCCTGTTACATCCATGTTGGGGACACATTAGGACACATTAGCGTTTACACTACAGAACATATGTGGTTAAATGCGTCCCAGACCACCTTGGCAAGTGGTTGGAGCGAATGCGTCTTGAATGCATCTTTTTTACACTTCGTCATTTACACTTGTATTTAGTGCTATTCAGTTGTGATCAGATCCCCCAAGACACATTTTAAAACCAAGTGTAAGGTCTTAGTCACATCGCCATTTACACCTGTGTCCATCATGCGTCTCCAGTATCTCCAGCTGACCACTTGTGTTCAGATTTCATTATCGCTGATGCTACTTTCCTGTTTTGTCCTTGTGAGGGACATTTCAGGGCACATTAGCAAAAGATTTGTAGTCAAAAGCTTCCCAGATCACCTCAGCAACTGACTTGAGTGAATGCGTCTTGACGGTCGTTTACACATGGATTTATCGCTTTCCACTTGTGATCCGATCGCCGACAATGCATTTTAATACCAAGTGTAAACATGGTCTCAGTTACTCAAAATTCTGATGCTGGCCTTAAGGCATAGTCACCATTAACACAGGTGAATTTCAAAAAGTACGTCCAGCCACACAAGGACGACGTTTCCGACCATGGAAAACGTCTTTTCAAATCATCTCTCATAAAAAGAAGAAGAGATCTGAAACAAATGATATATGTTTCACATATGGTTGTTATCTGCACAATTCCAAAATGGTAGACCCATTATTGTCTTATTTTTTAATAATGAAGACCTTTCCCCACATAAATATTGACTGTTAACTTTCAAACTTACTCTTTGTAGGGCCTTTTCTTAGAAGCAGCAATTAAGATAGTACCTGTGTGTGATCATTAGTTCACATCTTTCTTTTTTTAGTAAAATCACAAGTACACATTTCAATTCTCAAAGCAGATTATAATGTTTGGCTTTAACATTAGCATCTCTCCAAGTTTACCGCTGGACCGTGAATTCTGATAGACTGTGGTAGACTGTGTGTGCACGCATGTAGGCAGAAACTATGGTGATCAATCTAAGAGAGGGGGAGAAGTGTGAGCTCTAAGAATATATCAGCAGACGTAAAGAGGTCTTGTTTATCTGAATGGCTCTCTAGAAATCATTTGTCTCCTCAAATGACTCCGTCCTTGCTGAGCCCTGATTTCATCTGACTCTTCTGTGTCGCCTCTGAGTTATATCGGAAAACCTGCAAATCCTGTCGAACCATGTTTACGACAAGCCCGTTATATAACGCGTAGATACACAGTCATTTCCTTGTTTAAATTTACAGAGTACATTTTACCTTCACCTGCTCTCTATCTGGTTTTTCACACAGACCCACAGAGATATCATTTCAGCAGTTTCCTCTCCCTCCTGCAGACTGAGGGGCAAGATGGTGTGTGTGTGTGTGTATGTGTGTGCGTGTGTTCGTATCAAGGCCGCGGCTGGAGCTAGCGAGTGTGCAGCTGGGGTGCGCGACACATGTATATCAATCCAGTGCACACAGGGAGAGCTAGAGATAGAGACAGATAGAAAAAGAGAGCGAGAGAGGAAGAGAGAAAACTGTAATGGCAGTCTAAATGGAGTGTGTTGTGGAGACCCCCTCCTGAGACCACCTCCCCCTTCGGAGAGGAGGACTGCTTACTGGAGAGGACGGGGGGATGACGGCAGGCAGGAAAATGGAGGTAAAGCGGAGAACAGAAGAAGAGAGAATAGAGAGCAAGTAAGCAAGTGTAGCATTTACTGGAGGTGTGTATGGTTCAGAGCGATGTGCCAGGAGCTTTTATATCCCGCCTGCTGTCCTGCGGTGTGGAAGTCGTACACGCCAGGCTCATTTTGAACGAAAAAGATGGAGGGAGGAGAGGAGGAGAGGTAAAGAGGGCCAGAGCAAGGTCCCATCTGGCTCCTCCCTTGTTGCCATGGTAGCAGGTTGTGCTGGCATGTGCCTCGGTTGGCAGTGCCCATACCTCTGGCATCAGGGTACCTGGGGGAACGATGGTGCGTGTGTGCATGTGTGTGTGTATGTGATTGAACAAGGAGAGGGATGGAGTGAGAATGAATTACTATCCATTTTCACTGAGATTAGAACCTCTCATGGATGAAATAGTTCAGTTAATGCACCTTTGTGTGTGCGTGTGTGTGTGTGTGTGCGTGTGCGTGTGTGTGAGCTTGTGTTTGCGTGTGTTTGTGTGTAGTGTGTAAAACAGCAGCTCAGGACCACTATCAGTGTAGTGTCAGTTAGGGGCCTCTCGCCTCCCTGTCCAGACGGCATTCTCACGACTGGACAGATGGCCATTCCACATACCCCCACCCTGAACACTCACACATGCACACTACACACACACCCCAAACGTCCAAACACTACCTTCACCCCCACAGGATGGATGGAGGGAGAGAAACTAGAGCACCTCAATAGTCCCCTCACTCATAACACCTCTCCAGACCCCCACCCCACCTCTCACTGCCTCCTCCTCCTCTAGCAAAAGCAGTCCAAACTGGGCTGGAGCCCAAAGTGAGCCACTGGGTCTGGTCCCGAACTCCAGGCTCCATTAGCGATTAGCGCCGTAGTGTAGAGCAGTGCCCGGGCAAATTAGAGCTGCTGATCACAGTGTGGCAAAGAGCAGGAATGGCCACCTCCTGCTTTTCCTCTGATTGCACAAGTCCAGGATGATTAGACAGGATGTTAAGCCCAGGGGAGCCGGAGAGCTGCCCTCCTCCCTTTCTCCATTCCTCCCTCCCTCTGCTCTTCTTTTCCCTCTACCCTCATGTTCCTTCACTTTATTTCTCATGTTATTCTTTAGTGCTTTCTCTCTCTGTCTGTCTGGCTTTCTCCGTTGCTTATTTTGGTCCACCTTCTTTCTTCTTCCACTCATTCTATCAGTCTCCTTTTGGTTTCCCCTTCTCTTCTAGTCTTTACATCTCTCTATTCATTTTCTTTTTGTTTTGCTGCTGTCTCTTCATGGTCTCCTGTGCAGTCCTTTCAGAGCACAGCGTTTAATGTGATAATAAGGTGTGAAAATAGAGCCACAATGGCAGAAGGAGGATTGGGCTGGTGGATATCAGAGCTGTGTGGCACACAGGCCGAGTCGAGACTAAGAGCTCTGCAGTCTTCGCTATTGCCACAATGCCACGTGTGAAGCTATGTCATGATGTAGTGGTGGGCGGTATGACAAAAATATCACGTCATAGCATGTTTCAAGACATAGTTGCAGTTTATAGTATGTATCACTATTTTGGGTAATAAACCATAAACAAAATTTTTGATGATCCTTTTAGCTAATGATGTACCAACATAAAAAAGAGAGAAAAATATATTCAGTGAAGCTTAAATTTCTAGTCAAATCTTTCCAATCAAAGCTCCCTGAAGAGTTTGTTTCACAAGATCCATGATATCTCAGAAAAGTGTAATGAGACAATGTACCACAGTATTGATATTATCATGATGTGCCATACGCTAATGTGACATGATCAGCCACTGTAGCACTGCTCCGCTGCCACTATATTATTCTGTATTGTGTACTGTACCAACCAAAGGGTTCAGTTGTTGGTTTTTGGTACCTGCTTGATATTGGTACTAACCTGAGCTAATAGTATTGTGACGCAGAGCTAGATGTGTGCTGTGGCACACTACGAACACAAACACAGAATGAAAACATAAAGCATAAAAAAACAAGTCTAGCTTTTCATTTTTCAAACTGTGCAAAACATATTCGCTTTGATAAGCTGTAATGCAACATGAACCGAATACTTTTATTCATTTATCATTGACAATTGGAGCTGTGAGCAAGAATGTTTTTTTCTTCAATTCAAGTCTATTTTTGCTTTCATTCTTTTTGGCAAAGCGTTCAGGGATATGTATCTGCTCACACGCTTGGAGATCGTTCACCTTGAAATGAATGAAAAGTCCAACCTGAAAATGTTTCGGCTGACAAACGTTTAATTTCCTAAAATGTATAACGTGTTAACAGACAGACGTTTATTCATTTTTGTGTTTGCTTCAGCGACGGATTGGAAGTAAAACCATTTTCATTTCAGCTCTATGTGGATCTTGTCATTGAAAAAGGAAAAAAACGTTTTTTTCCATCATGGATTCGATCCTAGTGTTGTCACTGTTCCAGTCTTCCCTGAAGTTGGTGGAAATTGAACTCGAACACTGCATTCTGTTGGTTCCTGTTTGAGCCAGGTTATGCAGACCCCAATTATATGTGTATTTCTATCTATAGGTGCAGATGCAGCCGTGCCTGAACGGGACTCTGACGGGAAAGAGCGGGCCGGTGGTGAAGACGGCGAGCACAGCGTGACCAGCCACGACGAGCGAGCAGGAGAGGAGGATCTGGACGACGAGTCCATCTTCACCTGTGATAACTGCCAACAGGACTTTGAGTGCCTGGCTGACCTGACGGAGCACCGCACTAACCACTGTCCTGCAGGTATATACACATCTCCTCAGATCCCCTGTGAGCTGACTGAGCTCACCATTCAACTACTGGTAAACTTGCTATGGTTATAATTATGCAATTGTAGTTGCAAGCCTAATTGATTAGTGGTGTGAATTCACTGGGTTTGAAATGAGCAGACTAGTGTGTTTCTTACAGGATATGTCAATAATTTAAAAGCAAGAAAAATAAGGTCAGCTTTAATCAAAAACGCAATCAGCAATTACTAGTTAAAGTGCTATTAATGGGAGAAAATTGTCTCAAATCTACATTTTAATATGTGTAGCAGGTTTGGGGTCAGATTCAGGAATTTAAAGAGCTAATGATTCAAATAAATCACAAAATATCTGGGTGTCTCTTTGCCTCATACAGGGAGTGCAGAATTATTAGGCAAGTTGTATTTTTGAGGAATAATTTTATTATTGAACAACAACCATGGT
>JAQQZR010000037.1:10783281-10795239 GCA_030068235.1 Notoglanidium macrostoma | reverse complement strand
TGATAGAGCAGTGCCACTAGTGTGTGTGTGTGTGTGTGTGTGTGTGTGTGTGTGTGTGTGTAAGAGAGAGAGAGAGAGAGTGCATATAAGAGAGAGCCTCTATTCTGTTCTGCATCTTCCCATGTGGAGGGCTCCCCTCAGGGACCTGGACCAGCCTCAGGCAGGCTCTCATACACCCATTACAGGCCTTGCTTTCGCTCACACACACACACACACACGCACACACGCACACACGCACACACAGTCTGACGTCAGTGATGTGGCTGGTTGCTCCCCTGGGTGTCAGGAGCAGTCTTTGTTCCCCTCTCCCACTTCCTCTGCCTGTCCTTTGTCCCTAGAAATAGCTGTCCAGTGTTACTGCCTGATCGGAATCCTCTGCATCCTGGACAGGTCATGAGAGAAACCCGCCGAGACCAAAAGTGTGAAAAGTGAGAGAGGGATGGATGGATAGATAAAGAGAGGAAGGATGTGAAATGAGCGGCGATATGCAGAAGTGAATGATAACTGGGGAACGGAATGGGTGTAGGTGAATGTGCATTGATTCGTCTGAGACTGTGACACAGGAGCCTCCCTGGAGAAGAGAGAAAGAGAGGGAGAGAAAGAGTAAGTGATGGGGGTTGAGTGTTCAAAGTGGAAGACCTGTGTATTGGGGTTAAAGATCTGGAGCATCCTTCTGCTGTTCTTCCGAACTCCGATTGCGCCGCCGTGCCACCAGTCGGTGTGAAATATTTAAACCTGCTCTTCATTTGGGTGCAGACTGGAAAACACGCTGAATTAGTCAGTAGACCCTGTTTTTGGTGGGGTGGGGGGGAACATCCGACGACCTCTTCTTTAAATTCGCCTGTTGGAACACCCTCACCAAGTCTCTTTCCTTTCCCTCTCTCTTCTATTGCTTTTCTTTTACTTTTATCATTTTGCGCCCCTGTCTCTCTTTCCTTCTTTTTGTGGCATTTAATGAGAGCGTCTCCGTTGGAGCGCAGCGGGGCCATGGCGGGCCTGCTCTCTGACTGGCTGGTGGGAGCGCCCTATTCGAGTAATGAACTCCCCCGGGACGTGGCACAGCAATGCAGGCCGCTTTCCATGCTCCATTCCCAGGGCGGCCTGGAACTGCTGCTGATGGAGGAGGGACTGAAGGAGAGAGAGAGACTGAGAGAGAGAGAGGCTCACCCCTCCATTCTGCTGCCAAAGTGTGCGGCCTGTGAGCGGGTAGATAAAGTGGGAAGGGGGTGTGGAGGAGAGGGGCCAGGGGAGAGTGTGCATACGTGTGTGTGTGTGTGCGCGTGGACAGGACTCTGACAGCTGCAGGGGCTCAGGGCTGACTGGTGTGTGCCTGATAAGGGGTCGGTGCGGATCGCAGACTCAGGGACTCAGACTAATAATCCACCAGCACACACACACTGGCACTGTGTGAGAAAGTTAAGGAGAGCTAAAAGGAAAGGCAAGAGAGGCTGTGTGTGTGTGTGTGTGTGTGTGTGTGTGTGTGTGTGTGATTGATTTAGTGAAACATTAGAGGGGCACACATCACCTTAGGCAAATGGATTGTCATCCATCCTGTCTTCTGCTCTTTTTGGACTGGACACTTATTTAACACAATATACTGCTGTTTTGCTGACACTATAGTCAGCTTACACGACGTCTACGTTTTATGCAGCACCACATGAGCCTCAATTTTTCAGACATATACAGAGTTTTGGGATCTGTCAGAGCAATAGTATTTACTTGGTGCAGAGGAAGATGCTTGACAATTCCATCCATCCATCTATCTATCCATTATCTATACTGCTTATCCATCAGGGTCTTGGGGAATCTGAAATCTGGTCAAGGGGAATCAGTGCTAACCACTACACCACCATACTGCCCTTGACAAAGTCCACCACATCCATCCACTGTGAGCAGAAATCTCAAGGATGGCGGTGGAAACAGAAAACAATATTGACCATTTGTCTGCCAAAATCTATGCATAATTATGCCGGGTCTGTAAGAGTACATTAGAAATCAAACACGTTGGGGTGGTCTTTAACCATTTTGAAGTTCGCTTTGTTATAACATAATAGGCCGAAGACTTTTCCACTGCAATTAACCATCTCTGAATTTTTTGAATAATGAGGCAAATCATGCATATTATTCATTCATAGTTAAAGTTTAACATTGTGGAATTTCCACAAAACAAATTAGTTCCTCTTCTCGCTTACATTTTAAGAACAATAAACTATTACGAATTGTTGGAAAACATAAACGAACAGCATCAATCTGATTGTTAGAAAATGCTGAAACTGGAGACTCCTTCCATAAATTTCCTTACAGAAAGCATCACTGTATAAAAACATGGGAGCGTCTGCCAAACAATACTGTAATACCTTACTATAATACGGATTAATATAAGAGATATTGATTCGCCTTGCAGCCATGCTGCTATCAGTGCTTCTGTAATAGAAATCAGAATGGAGCATTCACCAGCACTGTCATAGAAATACAATTAGTAAATAAATAAGTAAATAAATAACAGTTGCATAATACAGAGTTCTTGTTATAAGAATGTATTATATTCTTCTGTACGTTGCTCAGAGTCAGTTTCGGCTTTTTGGCCAAACGTAAGGCGTAAGACTGTAATGTGATTGCAAGAAATTAAAAAGAAAAAGAAAAAGAAAATCATATACTGTCCACTAGGTGTAACATCGAGCAACACCACTTAAAAACATGGCACACTTTCCAACTGTAAAAGAAAACAGCAACTGCAGATTAAATAAGATTGTAAGTCTTAAAGTAAGGGTTGTTTTTCCCCTATGTAATAACACTCCATTGTATGTCCTTAATTATAAATTTTTAGTAATACAGCGTATTTAATAGCTTGAAACACTAGTAAGTAATAAAACACTTGGGGGTTTGATTTAATTTAATTTTTTTCATATTAATTTAATTTTGGGGCATGTGAGTGAGTGTGTGCTGCTACAAAAGCACGCCCTTCCTCTGTGACTGTCTACAGTGCGTGTGTGTGTGTGTGTGTGTATGTGTGTGGCAGACAAATGGAAATGAGCTCAGATACAGTTTAGAAAGAAAGATGAGACAGACAGGTGTGTGTGTGTTTAACAGTAATGTTACATGTTCGTAACGTCATATAGTTTGTTGTTCTTTTCCATTCACGTGTAACACACATCGATTTAGAGAGAAAAGTTCTCTACTAGTCCTACACAGGGAATATTTAGTGTGCTGGAAGTGCTTTGCTTGTTCTGTGATTGTTCGTGTCTAATGGGAGAGTTTAGCGGCTGCTCTGCCATTAGAGAAGGGGCCACGGCGCTCTCGCTGCTCAGGGGCTCGGCCAGGGGGAGGGAGGAGAGGAGAGGCTTGAAAGCCGCTGCACGTCCATATTTGAAGCCATTTCCATGTTTCAGTTCTCCTGTGTTATTAAAAAGTAGAGGTGGGGTGTCGTTTGAAGTCGGGATGGGGCTGTACTTTTAGGCCGGTCCCTCTGCAATCCTTTTTTCTGCTGCCGAGGCCGAGCAGCTAGCGGCCACCATTGATCTGCTGCTCCTGCCATGCCTGCCCTCCACCACGCTCTGCAGGAGAGCCCGATTATGTGGTGCTGTGCATGCCTGTGTGTGCTGGCATTTGTATTTATGGGTTACATTCATGTATGTGCATATGCGAAGGTCCGTGTGTGCTCTCGATTTGTGCAGTTTCTGTTCGGTGTGTGTGTGTGTGTGTGTGTGTGTGTGAAGGTCAGCTCAGTTTCTCCTTCCCAGAGAACAGCCCCTGGGGCGATGCCAGAAGTTCCCAACAAAAGTTTTTTTAATTTTTGTCGGGCAGTCACAGTGGACAGCCATCCCCCTTTGGGCCAGCGGGAGAGCTCCCTGCGTGGGCTGGGGCCTTGCTGGCGGAGGGGGAGGGCCAGAATGGGATCTGGCAATGTTTGTACGGCCTGGCGGGGGTTTGGGTTCAGAGTGTGTGTGTGTGTGTAAGACTAGTGCAAAGGCAACCCCAGGAGCCAATGGATTGGAGAAGTTTTCCACAGAGGCCCCGTCCTCGCCCTCTTTCGCCCCATGCTTTGGCGGATGTGGGCCGTAATTACTGGACCCCCTGGCCTCTCTCTTTCTCGCAGCCCCAGCCTTTGATCTGTTTCATGTTGAGCACATTTTTCCCCCTGCTCGTTCTACCTTTGTCTCGTCCTCTGGTTCTTTTCTCAGCCGCTCCTTTCTTTCCTGGATGACCCCCCCCACCTCTTCTTTGAACGCAGACACTGTGCTTTCTTTAATACACAAAGAGACTGTACTTTTTTCCACCCCCTCCATCCTCATTTAGTATTAAAGTTTTGAAGAAGTTAGCTCCTTTTGTTGATGGCCATGTAAAACTTTATACCGATTTTCTTCATGTCTTTCTTTTCCCGCCGTGGCCTTGACCTTCAAAAGTGGCACACTTCTTTATCGCCGCTCCACCAACGTGCATGAGAGTGAAGGCGAAGCGCACAAAGCTAATGGCCGGCCACTCCTCAGGTTGTGCTGTTGTTTAGGATTGCTTCCTGAGTTTCAAAAAGTCCTTCTCGTTTGAACAGCAAAAGAAAGGACAGGGGAAAGAAGCGGCGCTTGTGTGCGTGCATGTAGCCGAGCGTCTCGGGGTGAGCCTAGGTGTTTGCGACAAAATAATAACGCAATTATGAAAACAGACCAAAGTGAGTAAGCGGCCCCCACCTGTTGTCGGTGGCGCTGCGTGTTGTTTAGCGCGCGTCCTGCGGGGCATTGATCCGTAGCCTCCCGCATGTGTGGGGGATTGGGGCCGCTTTTTGTTTGCGAGGTAATGGCATTGTTAGCATAATGCTCTGTTGATTTGCTATTCACAGTGGTTTGATACAGCTATTCTTTTGGGCTAATTGCCACACCACATAGCGCTCGGCGCTGTTGAAAGCTCACATCTGATGGCGCTATCAGGGCACGGATGTGATTAGCTTTTGTGAACAGAGACCTGGTGGCATTTTGTCGCAGGAAGAAGGAAAAAAAAACCCATTTATTTAAAAGAATTCTATGTCTGTGACCCTTTTCGTTCTTGATCTGTGGCATGTCCAGGTTCTTAGAAGTGGGTATAGGAGGCAAGAGCACGCTAAGCTAATTATATATAGGCTGAAGTTTCAGAATCTCTGGTGCAAAACGTCCGGTTACGTAATGACATTATGCTATTGGCTTCACAATTTAGTCTGTAGTTCCTAATGCTGAAGGGGCGTGGAGAAAATACTTTCAACGCTAGATGCAACTTAATAAAAGAAGTTCTCAGAGATGTGATCTGAGGTCAGAACTAGGACGACGATTGTCATGGCAAGGTTTATTTCAAGGGCGGCAGCTGCCCAGTGGCAGAATCGTGAGACTGACAAGTGAGTGTGAAGAGGCAAGAGAGAAACACACACACTGCGCTTCATTAATAACAGTGATTAGCTGGCGCTCTCAGGGTACGAGAGAGATAGAGAGGGACAGGAATGAGCGCTTCTGTAATAACAGCATTGAGGTGGAGCTCTTTCCGTGTCCTTGAACCTCGGCTGGGCGCTGTGGTGTCCCCCTGGGGAGCGCACTGTTTAATACCACAGTAATTATCTTCTTCTTTCTCAATACTGCCATCCAGGTGTCTCCTTCACCCCATATTGTGTGCGTATCTTTAAAGTGCGCATATCCAGTATCTTACTTAATCTTCTTAATACACTTTATGTCTGTTCGTGTCTTCGCTTTTTATACAGTATATCCACTCTTTTAGGTGTGATGTGTTTATGTGAATATTAGTGTGTCTCTCAGTGTGTGTGAGGGTAAGCTTGCCATCAGGGCTTCAGTGTGTGTGTGTGTGTGTGTGTGTGTCACTAATGGCAGGTCCAGGTGTTCCTCACAGCTCTAGACTCCCATGAGATGGCAGGGGCTCCCGGGGTGCCAGTCTGGGCAGAAGTTTCACGCTTCTGTCTGCCTATGTAGGTCCTCTCCGGGGGCCGTACGACTCCTTCGGGAAACAGTTGCAAACCCCTCATTGTTACCCTTTACCTTCATCACCTTATACCAGCTTGATTTGTTTCTCCGACTGCCTGTGTGACTTATAACTTATTTACAGTGTCAGGGAGAGAAAGAAAAACAGAGATGCAGTTCTCCTGATATTCCTGTAGGAGGCGTCCCAGACGGAACTTAAACTTAAGAGATGATCTGTGAATGCGTTCTTATTTAAACAGTCTACAAATCACATCACCACACACGGGCGTGTGCGTTTCCTTTCTGCATGGGCTGCTTCAGTCATGCGGGTTACTGGAGAGTACTGGAGAGTCAGTAGTCTTTATTTAAGAGTTTGAAATGGACTTGTGTAAATGAGACACTTATCATTATCTTTATATATGCCAAGCTGAATAGACGTTCACCAGACGTACACATCAGTTTATCGGTAATCAGCACAAAGGAGCAGAACAATTCTAAGAGTATTTAGTATTTGTGCTCCTCTAAAGCGAGTCATCAATATTACTAGGAAAGCAGAAATATACAGTTAAAATAACAGTAACTCCAAATCCGTTTCATATGTACATGTGTCCCTTATGCCAAGAGAGACATGCAGAAAGCTCTAAAAGGCTGCGATTTCATTGGTTGCATTTATCTAAATGAGCCACGTTGCCAATAATTGGCTATTAACGTGGTCGTCGCAAAGCCATAACGCACCTTTGTGTTACTGCATGTTTGTGTGGAATCACACTACACACACCCACACACACACACATTTGAGTCAGTATGACACATTCTCTATTAGCTTCCCCCTGTAGTGTGGCAGCCTGCAGGCACACAGACTATTTTTAACAATGAGGTTTGGCTGATTGAGTTCAGAAAAATGAGAGATGGTCAGAGACAAGCGTGGCCGTCTACCAAGTGAGCCAGACCACACACACACACACACACACACACACACACACACACACACACGCTTACCACTCATCAAGCAGTGTCAATTGGGAGTTGTCTCTGTTTTAACTAATTTATTTCACACTACTCTTACAGCTAAAATAGTCCAGTTGGGTTTTCTGCTCCTTTTTTCCTCACTAATATGTGTGCAATATTTAAAGCTAAGCTATCATCTCCATTTTCTAACGGTTTCTGTCTTACCTGGAGATTCTTTTCTATGAATTCGTGTTCTGATTTGGATTTTTTTCAAACGTCACATTTTAAAATTAGATTTATAATCATGCGTCTTAAACTAATGTTAAAGGAGTACACTCCAGTATTTTTCCTAATATCGCAAATGCACCAGCGTTGGGTATCGATCTAGATACTTTTCAGGCCAGGAATTATGTTGGTACTACCGTGTACCAATTCACGTTAAATCATTCGGGGCCAAATATCGGTACCTGAGAGCGACTCTGGGTGAGAGAGTAAAAGCGAGCGAGACCATGTGACGTCACGCCTGCAACCTGTCGAAGCCTGGGCAGTCAGGATAGCGTGACAGACTGAAGGTTGTAGGGAGGGTTTTGCGAGGGGAGAGGAACCTAGAGAGGGGGGGGTTATTCTGTGTGGTATGCAAAATGGTCTAAATAAATAACAAAATGTTGAAATTGAGAACTCATTTCTCAATGGAGTTATTTTTGACAACTTGAATTATACATTGTGAATAAAGTACTGAAAAAAGGATAACCGGTAAAACCGATAAAAAGGGTACCGATAAAGGGTAAAACCGATAAAAAGGGTACCGGTACAAATGTGAACAGTACCCAACCCTACTAGGTACTATTTATGGTATTTGGCAGACGCCCTTATACTGAACGACTTATATAATGCTTTGAAGTCTCTATCAGTAAATACAGTCTCAAAACATTACCACAGCAAATAATATCCATATGTTTGGAGAAAAAAAAATGTAAGGTGTAAAAAAAAAAAAAAAAAAAAAAAAAACGTTAAAAACAAAATCACTTATAATATACATCTATGGGCACTTGCTCAATTCAGGTATTTGAGACACATTTTTTATTTGTTTTTACAACAAACTCATAAATTAAAGCTGTGTTAGCCTTTTCAGAGCGTACACTAGCGCTTTAGAGGGAAGAATTTGTGGTTGTGCGTTAAGAACGTAGTACACCTGATACTGGAAAAGCACAAATGTTTTAACTGCTATACAGTTACAAAATGGATACTTAACAGCTCTTAGCCTCTTCAGCTAGGAGCACTGTCCCTGAAAGGGAAACCTTATACATAGAATCTTTACACAAACGCACAGTGAATAAAACATTTATTGGCATAATTTCAAAGCGTATTTTGACACTGAGCGAGTTTTACGTCTCAGCACGGGGAACCATAGCAGCATTCCCTGGTAAACATGATCTACGGATCTTATGGACAGGTGAAGGTTGAAAAATGCCGGAGTATTTCCTTAAACAAACCTCACACTCAGTAAGCCAAGCAGTTAACATCAGGACATATTAACACTTGTTCCGGTGAAACTTATGTTAATTAAATGATCTCTGTCAGTTTGCATATGGAAGCGTTTTCGTGTAACACAACCCACATCTCGCATTTCCTGTATCCGGCAGTGATTTGGTGTAACCGCAGTGGCTCAGTGTTTCATTGTGTTTATGTATGTGCTAGTAGGCCAGGGCAGGAGCAGACAAGCGGTGAGTGTTAATAGGGGGAGCAGGTGAGCCTTAACCTGATGCTTTACAGCTTCTTTTTGATCAAAGAGGGCCAAGTGGCAGACAAGACTGTGTGATCTCGGCCAAGAGGCTTTGCTCCAGAGCACTCACACATCAGAGAGACTACTGTACGCTACTCCGAGACTGCACAAAGACATGTTCAGTTCTGCGTGTTCGCTCATTTCAGGGGCACGCACTCAGAGAGGTGAGAGTGGGGGTAAGTGAAGTTGTTGCTGCCCTGATTTCCTGCAAGCCTGGTACGCAGCTGTTTCCCGTTGACTCCCAGAGAAGACTCGTAGATACACTTACATGAGAGCTAGAGAGACAGGGGCTCTCCATGAGAGAGTCATGAAAGGAATATAAGATAAGGGCAAACAAAAGATGGAGGACAGTTTGTGTCAGAAGACATGGGGGGACAAGAGAGATAGAGCACAGAAAAATGGGAAACAGCGTGATGGAGTGAGTGAAGGAGATGCTGAGAAAGATATGTGGTAGAAAGCGGGAGCAGATGCCAGATGTCTTGGCCTGCTGACGCTGGAGCAGCGGAGAGACTTGTTTTGGTACACTTCACATGTAATTAATGTGCAGCTGTTTAACGGTGCAGGCCCCCGCCGCTAACACACACCGCGCTGCATTGGAGTCAAACGCCTCTTAACCACTGCCAGTGCTCCTGTCGTCACGCAACCTCACCTCCTCTCTTCTCTGTCCTTCACACATTCACCGGGAACTTGTTTTATGTCTGTATATTGCTAATGCACGTTTAAGGTTTTGGGGAAGGAACCAGGTTCTCCGCAATGCACAAGCATTTTCGGGGAGAACCAAAGCGACAGCGTGTTTTTGTGTGCGTTCGAAACCTGATCAAGAAATCAGTGCTAATGGTATAGAGTCAACCTGTATTAAGATGTACTGATACTCTCTCAACAAGTTCCTGGTGTGGTCCTGTGTCCTACTCGTGAATTTGTAATTACTAATTCTGTGCATTTAAGTGGGGTTCTAATGCTAATGTTACCTTTTTGGCTTGATCTTTTTTGGGATCCTTTCTTAAAATGTGCATAAAACAAAAAACAGAAACACGTGACCAGTGTCTATTGCCTAATTTGCAACGACTCAAAGCATTATAACGAAATAAAGAATGACTGACTACTTAATCAGAAAAAATAATAATAAAAACAATCAGAGACTTGAACTGAAAATTGTTTCCGAAGCGCCCACTTGTAAGTACAACTTGAGAGCATGTTTATTTGCACCTATTTAATGATCATATTTCCAATATTTTTAATGGCACTTAAAGGCAGTTTATACTATCATAGTAGTACTGAATTCTGCTTATGGAAACTATTACAAATCTCAAAGGGTATTCAGGTGGTCAGCGTCATCTTATATCATGTCCTATGCACCCAGCTGGGGGGTCCGTGAAAGGAAGCTAGGGGATTGGGAGGCTGATTCGATGTTGGCCCCATGTCCCCAGCTTCAGGCCTCCGGCCCCCTGCCCTTCACCTTCTGCCCTGGGAATGAAGCCGGCTGCCTGGACACTTTTGGGTGCCAACTGCTCCATATGGGCTGTGGGCAGCGTGTGTATGTTTGTGTCCTCCAGGACTCAGGCCCCTGACAGACCGCCTGTTCTGTGTGTGTCTGAGAGTGTGTCTGTAGATGAATATCCTCCACACTTCTGAACCTTGACTGATTTCCTGTCCACTGACAGCAGGAGCATGTGAGGATTTGTGTGTTTTCACTTGGGGTCCTCTGGGAGAAGTGCCCAACTGAGTCCACTGGACCTCCTGACTGGAGTGTGTCAGCTTTATCAAGCTGGGATCATCACTGGACAGTAGTGTGTGTATTAGTTCTGCTCCACCGAACAGCACGGCTCACCACAGCTCGGCAACAGATTAGCAGCCAGGGTTATCCGTATCCCAAACAAGTGTGTGTGTCCCATCACATAAATATGGCTGTTAAATTAGGAGGATTTGCTGTGTGGATCATCAGGTGGTGACTTCATGCTACTTGAAATAAAAAAAAATAAAAAAAAGATTACAAATGAAACTAGGCTCATTTGCTGCATTTCTCTCAAGTGAAGTACTAAGCACAAGACATAGCAAGTTTGCTTTAGTGCAAGCACCTAAACACATGTGAGGCAATACTTAAATATTTAGTGAACTTACAGATGGGCAAACTTTCACTTAATGGCAGCCCAAGCACCCAAGCGTGATAATAAACCATGATAATACTTTAATCCTCAGTGAAAAAACAGAGATTTTGTTTAAGCCAAAAAAACAATACACTATGGATGAAACGCATTTGTAAGAGCACTAGGTAGGGCATTTGGCTTCAATGTGTTACATGTAGGGCACAGAAAAAGAGAATAAGAAGCCATTTGAGATTGGCCTTAACTATAAAAGTAAAACGGTGAAATGGTGAAGCAATTCCAGGAACAGATATTTATAAAGATGATTCTGTGTAAATGTGTATGATCAGTCAGTGATCTGCATTATTTCTAGCCCCACTCGTACGTCCCCACTCAGCTTACATAGTACCTGAACAAAAAGGGTTACCAAATTCTGCATGGGTACCTAAGTATATCATGGATCACGTGGCTGGCTAAAAATTATATCAGCGTATCTTCTAGCATTTTCCCGATAACGATATTTATCATGATTTATATGATGCTATGAATAATGCTCAGAGGCAAAGGAAAATGTCAGCACATACAGACTGTAAGTGTACAGATGCTGGTGAGAGAGGGGGTGCGCACGTGCTCTTACGCACACCTGTGGCCGGTTCGTGCTTGTCGGACACCTGTAATAAACACACATCGCTCAAAACACAGGGTGCTTGTTCATGAGTTCCAGTGCTACGTTCTTGCTCCTGAACTCTGCCCATATTTGCTTTGCTTTTGTTTCCTATGCCTTGTTTTCTATATGTTTTTATTTTGCTGCTTCAGTTTGGTGTTAATTAAGCCCTGATTTTTCCACCCGTGACCCGGTGTCTGCTCCTCTATCTCCCGCTACTAAAGACAATAAGATTATAACATAATAGGCCTAACATTTATTAAGCTAGTTCTATGAATCATGCTACATAATACAGCCTTATCTTTGATTATTCGTGGGAGTCAAAACACTATGGCTACCTGTTCATTTCTGCAGGAAAGTTGATATTTTTCATGATAGTTAGTTGGCTAATGATATGAATGGTCATATTACGATAAATTATTTGAATTTGAATTTGAATATGAATTTATCGATGTATCGCCCAGCACTAGTGGAAATACTGTAGAGTTTTAGGAAAAAGCCTTTAGCAATGTATGCATCACTAGATACAATTCAATGACGTATATGGTCACGTGT
>JAQQZR010000037.1:10758120-10783181 GCA_030068235.1 Notoglanidium macrostoma | reverse complement strand
TGTGCACATGTCATCAATCTGTCAACTTGTTGCTAAACTTGTGAATGGTTTTCTGTATAAAAGCAGCTGAGTCGAGCCCCACGGAGGGTACGCTCTGCAGACCGCCTCGGCTTTCATTGTGTTAATAAAAGCCTAATTCTTCTGCACTCCTTGGGTACGTAAGCTGTTTATTTAAGAGTTTCCACGACAATACCAGCAACATAGGAGATTATGGGTAATTTGCAGAGCTGGTAGAAATGCTCTATATATGTGTGTTTGCCCAATGCAGACTGTCTCCCTTGAGAAGTAAAGGGGCACAGAACAGCATGATTGTGTCAGCATGGTGTCACAAGGGGACTAAAAGACTAAAAGAATATGTAGAACAGTACGGTGGAGCAAAACTGGAGCGAGTGGATTTGAAAGTTTGCGTGTGTGTGTGTGATTTTCCTGTATTTTCGTATCTCACTCTCCTAGAACAGGTGTTTGGTCTCAGAGACTGCTCTCAAAGGACTGTTGACCATGCGGCCAACTCCTGTGTGATGCGCCCTCCTGTCTCTCTCTCTGGGTCTCTTTCTCTTAATATATCACAGTGTCTCTCTGACTTTCAGGCCAGTTTTGTCCTCTGTCATGTTTGTTTGTGACTCTTCTGTTGCCTAGAGAGGAAGGAAGGAAGGAAGGAGTGAATGAGTGAGCCCTGTCTAAGGAGAAAGTTGAGAGAGTCAGAATAAGGCTATGTGGTAACAAACCAATGAGGTAGCAGAGGTTAAAACATAAAGCACCTATAGGATTGAGTGAAAAAAAGTGAGGGAGTCAGAGAGAGAGAGAGAAAAGAGCCTCTTGAAAGTCGCTTTCCCTTGGCCGTTGCTCCAGGCTTGTCTGACTGGCATGCTGGGCGACCATGTGGGAGCTTGGGGTGGAAGTTGTTTTTCTGCCCCCTACAGTGCAGCTCTCCAGCCCGGGGCAGTGGGCAGAGGGCCAGGGGGAAGGGGCTGAGAGCCGAGCAGAGGCCTGCTGGGAAAGGTGGAGGTCTGGGCAGGGGGCCAGGCTCAAAGGTGGGGGTGAGGAGGGCACTAAGGAATGTGACTAGGTGAAAGGAAGTGAAGGGAAGAGATGCAGATATTGGGTATCCTCTTCAAATAAAAAGTTATGGTGTCTGCATGACTTTGGTGCACATGGCTGCATGGTACAAAAGCTAGTTCTTAATCAGTATTAATGAATCTTTATGTCAATGTCATTGTCATATCTGTAACCAGTCAATTTTGTATTTCACATAAGTATACCTGTACCTGATCATTCAAACCACATTGTCTCCTTCTGTTCTTTTATGTTTAAACAGTCTATTGATTTGATGTGATTTAGTTTCTCCTTTTACAACAATACACAGCATTTGTTGTAGAGCAATTATCATGTGCAGACTGTTTATCCTACCATAATTTTACTTTGACTAATAGGGCAGCGTGCTATTTTGTCTCTTTCCGAATTTTCCCTCATATAAGAATGATTCAGATGTTTGCCGTGCAAAACCATTGTAGTATGCCAGACTAGAGAACAGAAAGGGGTTGGTGTAAATAACACATTTTAATCACCATACAGGTAAGAGAGAGAGTGCTTTTCATTAAACTGAATTGTTCGGATAATTTATTTCAAATGGTTAGAAATGCAGCTGTTATCATGCTGATAGACAGATACAATGCAGCAACCACTGATGCACCACAGACCAGCACCGAGTACTAATTTTAAAGAAAAAGTTCAGTGTGTAAGTTACTAAACTTTTGTATGTGACTAAACACAAGCAACCTTTGGAGGCAATTAAACAGTGCACAGCAGCAGAGATTTAAAAAGTCTTTTATGTACAACGTAGCACTCCAAACATGGAGTCCTTGATCAATTCTGTTCAACAAGTTTTTTTTTTTTTTCTTTGTTTTTTTTTTTCTCTCAATTGACTGCTAACACTCAACCATAAATGACAGAAAATGTGATTTTACAAGCATGCATTGATCAAAAGTGTAAATTAAGATCTACGATAAGCAAACACAGGTGTATATATGCACTCAAAATAATTAATCTATAATTTTTATCAGCTACAGTTACAATACTGAAAATTGGGGTGCTGCAATATCCTAAGCACCATGACCTACTGTCATTAATGGACCATATAACAGAACCGATCTGATCCAGTAGAACTGGATATTTTCCTTTACTTCTGTAGCTAAACAGCTGGGCTCTTCCATTGGCTACATCATAAAGTACTCAATATTGTCCACTTTGCAATTGTGGGACTTTTGCTGTGGCTTGTGTATGTGATGTTTGTTTCAAATGGTTAATTGCTTTTTAAGGAAAGCTGTTGTGTGTGGGTGTGTGTGTGTCAAGGATACAACGTCTGAAAAGTCATAATGAACACACCAGCCAGTCTGGTATGCTCCAGTATGGGTTCTCCAGCTTGATTCTTATATTGGGTGAAATGGAGGCATTACTTTAAATTTCTTGATCTCCCTCACTTTCTTTCACTTTTCCCCCTTCCTCTTTCCTTGCTTCTGATAAGTCGGAGAGAACAGACATCAGACTGGGCACATCTTAATTATAGCTTTTCACCATGTTTCCAGCTCTGCATGCCAGCACATCGGCCAGCCCATTAGCTAGTCCCGCGTGGTCTTCTCTGGCCTGGGCTGATGGCGGCATGGGGGTGTGCACAAGGAGGGGGCGGTGCTCTCAAACCTCCATTATTGAGACGGCCACCAATCAGGTGCTGCTGGTGGCTTCTTCTGTTATCATGTCCCCCAATTACTGGCTCCGGCTCAAAGCAGGGTGGCGAGCCTACCTCTGGACATCAGAGTGTGTCTGCTAGCTGTGTCCCCCCAACCTTTTTCATTCGCTCCACCCTTTCGTCCTACGCCCATTCTCTCCTCCTGGGACAGGCCAGCCAGGCGAAGACCAGCACCACTGGAAATGACACCAAGCCAGCTAGATAATTCAGTAATGAGTCACAACATGAAAGATGGTTTGCAGACAGACAGACGGAACAAGAGAGAAGGACTGACAGAGGGTGACAGAGGGAGGGAAAAAGAAAGAACCAGACAGAGAAGGAGACCATCAAGGCTGTGAAAAGGAAAGGGAGTGAGAGAGGGAACAGTGGAGAAGATTGAGGTTCTGTGCTCGTTCTTGGCTTTGCCTGTCTCCCTCCCCTTGCTCTTTCTGTTTCTTTTCGAATTCAACTTTTTATTGAAATTTCTTACCCTGTTTAGTGCTCCTGCCAAGTCCCCCGGTGGACGGATGACAAAAGCCCTCTAAAAGCCATGTGATCTTCCATTTTCCGACAGCCACACTTCTGAGGATTAAGGCTATTTAATGACTATAATCTCCCTCTTTCTCAAAAGTGATTTCTCACATTCTCCCGCAGTCAGAGGGATTGCATTAGCATTAATAGATTTATAATTCACCAGAATGACCACATGTGCCAGGAGTTTGTTCCCCCATCCTCCTCAGTCTCTATTATTCCTTCCTCATCTTGTTTCTTTCCCTCTTTTGCTTTCTTTTCTCCAGCTCTGTGCTTGAGCAAGTGTTCCTTTGTATCTCTTGCCCCATGGTAACACGTATCTGTGCCACAGCAGGAAAGCTTACCTGTCAGTCTGTAAGAAACCCCTCCTTTCCCCTCCCCTCTCCTTCCTTCACTTCCACAATGTCCAGATCAGAGGCTGTTCTGTCAGGGGCCACAGGCTTATTGTGTAGCTAAAGAATTCACCACAGTTAAGTCCCTCATGGGCTTTTATTCTGGGTTCTTTCATTGGGGCGCCAAGGCACTCTCTCTCCTATGTCACTGTGGTTTTAGGTTGTTTTGGGATGGCTCTTATATTGACACGGACACCAAAGCTTGTGGGGCAGGGGACCATAGTGACTAAAGAAGAAGGCACAAGGGGTGTCTTACAGTGTAATCTGAAAGTGTGACAAAAACTATAAGAGAAGAGCTGGCGCACAAGTCAAAAATCTTTGCGGCAGCTTTTTTTTCCGATTTTAGTACTGGCATTTTTCCACATTTCGTAAACTAGGTTTGTATTTTTTTCCAACCTGCCCTTTGTTGTTTTGTATGAGCTTCTAACTGTATGATTTTATATATTGATATTTATAATGGTGAATTTGTCTCATAGCTGTAGAGTACTAATATCTCTATTTTTAAAATTTATAATTCATGAGTTTACAAATTTCTACTCATAATTCCCCATGGAAATATATTTGTTCTGCACAGCACCTACATTTTAAAGTGAATCGATTCATCACATGAATTTATTTTCCACAAATTCTGCTGCGCTCACCTTTGTGTGCATGGGGAGAGTCAGAGGAAGTGAAATCCTACTATTGCCATATGGAGTTACAATTATTCGCAGTTTGTACAATACAAGCTGACGTGAAGCACTTTTCTTTGTACAGTTTTGCTTATTTTCATTTCAAAGCTTGGGCAAAACTTGCAACATTGTTTTAGTGGTCTTTGGGGTATTACTGAACTCAAAGGGGGAGGATGGTGGAAGAGGCTTTTGGAGTTTTATCACTGAGGAGACATTCAAATATTTAATTACAGACACTTTAAAAAATAACAGCCCACTATTCTTATTCTATAACTTCATCCACAAATCTTTTTGCTTTGGCAGTGACAAAAATTATATAGTTCATAACATTGTCAGTAACATACATCGCCTAAGGACCTCTTCTTTCTGCTGTCCTTTTGGGGAAAAAAGCTAAATCAACCAGTGTGCTCAGGCATGATATATTTGATATACATATTTATATTTCAATAAAACTATGGATTATGGAAAAGTTATGGATTTGATAAATAAGAATGGAAATGTTTCAAAATCATCCACTCTAGGTTAGTTAAACTTGCTTTGTTTTAAATAAAAAAGTGAGAAGAATTGCAACAGAATGCAGCATTATTATTCCTACTGAGCTGCCTTTCAGCAAAAATGCTATATAATTAATGCAGACACTAACATGTTTTTAATTGTTGTTGATTGAATAAGAGTTGTGGCAGCGAACAAACATTAAATATGTCAAACCCGACCCCTACACCCACCCCCATTTCTGACTTTGTTCCGTTTGTCTAGACTGTGTTTTTTGCTTGCAAGTTGAATGCTACCCCAGCTCATCTCTGGAAACATCTGAGGTTGTGAAATGCCAGAGGTTTTTAGCAGCACATTAAGCGTGCGTATTTTTAGAGCAAAATGAACCAAACAAACAGGCAGTGATAGAAAATTCTGTGTTTGTCTTTGCCACAGTAGGACTCTGCACGCGCATCATCCCTGCTCAATAAGTCATGAGCTCTGTCCCTTGTTTTCCTTTGAAGGTTGCTAGCTGAGATGCTAAATAGACATTTTGACAGTGTCAAGCCCCATCAAATAAAAAAAAAATAGGATGATATGCAGTATATCTTGGTTTGTAGGCATTTTAAAAAAAGTATGTATTTGCTTGGACCTTAAGCAAGGCCCTTAACCCTCAACTGCTCAGATGTATAAAATGAAATAAATGTAAGTCGCTCTGGATAAAGGCTTCTGTCATAAGTGAATGCCATAAGTGAATATGTAAATGTATATATTCAATTGTTTTATTTTGTACCCTCTAAAATGACTTCATTCTGTTTTCTGTGATCACATTTGAGTAGGTTTAACCCAACACACATCCAAATCTGAATCATAGGGATGAGCTTTTTTGGCAAATGGAGTATAAGTGAATACAAAATAGATTTCTGTCCTTATTTCGCCATACCTCTGGGATTTGATTTATTTACTTATTTACCTCTGGGTAGATAGTGTTTTCTCCCTCATAATTTTTATTCTGTCTGTGTTTTGCATTGCAGATGGTGACGATGACCCAGGGCTCTCCTGGGTGGCGTCCTCTCCCTCCAGCAAAGACGTGGCATCGCCATCACAGATGCTAGGGGATGGCTGCTGCGATTTGGGCATGGGGGAGGAGGAAGGAGGCTCTGGCCTTCCTTATCCATGCCAGTTCTGCGATAAGTCCTTCAGCCGTCTCAGCTACCTGAAGCGCCACGAACAGATTCACAGTGACAAGCTGCCCTTTAAGTGCACCTTCTGCAGTCGGCTGTTCAAACACAAGCGCAGCCGTGACCGTCATGTCAAGCTGCACACCGGTGACAAGAAGTACAGCTGCCAAGAGTGTGAGGCTGCCTTCTCACGTAGTGATCACCTTAAAATCCACCTGAAGACACATAGTTCCAGCAAGCCCTTTAAGTGCAGCATTTGCAAGCGTGGCTTCTCCTCCACATCTTCGCTACAGAGCCACATGCAGGCTCATAGGAAAAACAAGGAACACGTGGCAAAAAAAGACCAGGTCAAGCGTGATGGGTCCACAGGTGATGCAGCTGACCAAGACCAGGACCTATACATGTGTGATTACTGTGAGGAGACTTTCAGCCAAACAGATGAGTTAGAGAAGCATGTACTAACACGCCACCCTCAGCTTTCAGACCGTGCTGAACTACAGTGTATCCACTGTCCAGAGATTTTTAGTGATGAAGGCGCCTTGCTCACCCACATTGACCGAACACATGCCAACAAGAAACATAAGTGCCCCATGTGTGCAGAGCAATTTACATCTGTAGAAGATGTATACTGCCACCTGGACAGCCATCGGCAACCTGACTCCAGCAACCACAGTGCCAGTCCTGATCCGGTTCTGGGCAGTGTAGCATCCATGAGCAGTGCCACACCTGACTCTAGTGCCTCGCTTGAAAGAGGATCCACTCCAGATTCAACCCTCAAGCCTGCACAGGGCAGACGCAAATTAGTCCCATCCTCTGACCATGATGAGGGAGGCTGGTCCGGAAAGGTGACATATAGTTGCCCTTATTGCTCCAAGAGAGATTTCAACAGCCTGGCAGTTCTGGAGATTCACCTGAAGACTATTCATGCAGACAAACCTCAGCAAAGCCACACCTGTCAACTGTGTCTGGACACCCTGCCAACACTGTACAATCTGAACGAGCATGTACGGAAAGCACATCGATCCAGTGGGGGCTCTGCATCGAACTTTCCTCTTCTGCAATTCAGTAATGTTTCTGCCTTTCACTGCAACTACTGCCCAGACATGTTTGCTGATATCAATAGTCTGCAAGAGCACATCCGTGTTTCGCACTGCTTGCCTAGTGGTGTGGTTGCTGGCTCTACCACTCTAGAGGGCAACCATGCCTTCTTCTGTAATCAGTGCTCCATGGGGTTCCTTACTGAATCATCCCTCACTGAACACATTCAGCAGACCCATTGCAATAATGCAGGTAGTGTGACCAAGATGGAGTCTCCTGTACTGCAGCCATCACAGTCCTTCATGGAAGTGTATTCTTGCCCCTATTGCACCAATTCTCCCATCTTTGGTTCCCTACTCAAGCTCACTAAACACATTAAGGAGAACCACAAAAACATCCCACTGGCTAACAACAAGCGCAAAGTCAAAGTGGCAGACCTGAGTCCTGCTTCTTCTGATGTGGAAATCTCCTCCCCAAAACGCCACAGAGTGGCTGGTGATTCTGCTCCTGCAGGTGCTAATGGGGACTATCCCTGCAATCAGTGTGACCTTCGCTTTACTAGCTTTGAAGGCTTCCAGGCCCACCTTAAGTCCCACCTGGAGCTACTGCTGAGGAGACAGTCCTGTCCTCAGTGCAACAAAGAGGACTTTGACTCTCAGGAGTCCCTGCTTCAGCACTTGACCATACACTACACCACCACCTCAACACAGTATGTCTGTGAAAGCTGTGATAAACAGTTTTCATCAGTTGATGATTTGCAAAAGCACTTGCTTGACATGCACACTTTTGTGCTGTACCACTGCACATTGTGTCAAGAGGTATTTGACTCCAAGGTCTCCATCCAAGTCCACCTGGCTGTCAAACACAGCAATGAGAAGAAAATGTATCGCTGCACGGCATGTGCATGGGACTTCCGCAAGGAGAGTGATCTGCAGATGCATGTGAAGCACAGTCACCTAAGTCAACCCACTGTGCCAGGTGTTGCCAGCAAAGCTCGCAAGTGTATATTCTGTGGAGAGAGCTTTGGTACAGAGGTCGAGCTCCAGTGCCACATCACCACCCACAGTAAAAAATTTAACTGCCGCATTTGTGGGAAGGCCTTCCATGCTATTGTCCTGCTGGAGAGACATCTCAGAGAGAAGCACTGCATGTTTGATGGAGGTAACGGCAATGGAAATGGAGGAAGTCAGAATGGAACTCCAAATGGGGTGAGTCAAAGCTCTAAGCGTGGAGGAGGAGGTTCAACTGCAGCAGCAGAACAGGCAGACTTGCAAAACATGCTCCTAAAGGGAGGGGCTCAGGAAACTGCAAACAGCCATGATGCCAGTGGAGGAGAGGAAGAACTAGATGCCTCAGAGCCAATGTATGCTTGTGACATCTGTGGTGCAGCATACACTATGGAATCCCTACTCCAAAACCATCGACTGCGTGATCACAACATAAGGCCCGGTGAGGATGACGCAGGGTCCCGCAAAAAGAAGGCTGACTTCATCAAGGGTAATCACAAGTGTAACATCTGCTCAAGAACCTTCTTTTCTGAGAATGGCTTGAGAGAGCATGCCCAAACTCACCGTGGGCCAGCCAAACATTACATGTGCCCCATCTGTGGAGAACGCTTCCCCTCTCTACTCACACTCACAGAGCACAAAGTCACCCACAGCAAGAGCCTGGACACAGGCACCTGCCGCATCTGCAAGATGCCCCTCCAAAGTGAGGAGGAGTTTATTGAACACTGCCAGATGCATCCTGACCTGAGGAACTCCCTGACAGGTTTCCGCTGTGTGGTCTGCATGCAGACTGTCACTTCCACTTTGGAGCTGAAGATTCATGGCACATTCCACATGCAGAAGCTCTCCTCATCGGGTGGCAGTGGTGGGGGAGGAGGTTCAGCCTCATCATCACCCAACGGCCAGCTGCAAGCCCACAAGTTATACAAGTGTGCCCTCTGTCTGAAAGAGTTCAAGAACAAGCAGGAGCTGGTTAAGTTGGATGTCAATGGCCTACCTTTTGGGCTGTGTGCTGGCTGCATGAACCGAGGTACCAATGGTCAGTCACCCAGTGGCGTTGTAACCCCTCAAGAGCCAGGGGAGAAAGGTGCTTCTGGACTACGCTGCCCTGAGTGTGCTGTGAAGTTTGAGACCTTGGAGGATCTGGAAAACCATGTTCAGGTAGACCATCCTGAGATGAGCCCAGAAACCAGTGCGGCAAAAAAAGCAACAGAGGCCTCACCTGTTCCCAAAGTAAGTGTTACAAATTGCTAAACAGTAATGCTAGAGAACCTTTAAGTTTACAATTTCTTGTTTTTTTCTCAGTCTTTCCTGACTTTCTTAGATGTCTAAAGAACGTTAAATCCTTGATATTTCCAGAAATATTTCTATGGCGATAGTTTGGTGTGTAGTTTTAGAGTGCTAGCGAAGATGTATGAATTCATGACCATGAGCCCAAGGGGGTTTTGTGGTCGTCCTGCTGTGCCTTTGTACAGACTTTACATTCTGCTAGATATTGATGATGAATTTCCAGAGTAACTCAGTCTTTGTGTTGTATCAGTGTAAGAAGTAGGAAACTCTCGATCGGAAGATACAGGGAAAACTGTGTTAAAATGTGATACGTAAAATAACCTGTTCTAAGTTCCACTGTCCTGTGTGCTGTCTTGCAGAAAAAAACATATCAATGCATCAAATGCCAAATGACCTTTGAAACAGAACGTGAGATTCAGATCCACGTGGCCAATCACATGATTGGTGAGTGAACACCATTGTTTTGTCTGTAAGTGTGTGTGTGAGTGTGAAGGTGCATGCTTTGTTGTGAGTGCGTGACTGCTCGCCAGGCTCTCTTCCTTCTCTCCTTTCGTAGCCTTGCCTAGCCCTCTCACTCCCTGCACACAGGTGTGAGACAGACAGGTGAAATGAACAGCTCTATTTCTGGATCGCAGATGTCGCTCTCGACAGCTGTTCCATTGTTTAACACTTGAGTGCGCAGCTGAGGCTGAGGCTACAGGTCTGATTGCTATGGTAACTCTTCACCACACAGCCAAGGCTGGGACTGCAGGTCTCACTCCTTCTGCAAAGGCCAAAAAATTAGGTCAGCTGTTGTTCTTTTGTCTCCTTCACTTCATCACAGATACTATCTTGGATAATTACCAACAGTGTGTTCTGTAGTTTCATATGCTTATAAAAAACATGGGCTACAAATACGCTTTATCTAATTGACTGTATTGCGAATTACAGTACATGAAGAGTACATTATCATTTGCAAATTATGCTCTGATGGATATTATTTATTAAAACGTGTGCTTATTTTATTGTACGGGGTCATAATTTAGTATGTACACCCACCAAATTGTCTACTACAGCTTGTTGGTAACCAAAGACAAGATTTAATAGGATTACACACGTGGTTAGGATTAAACAAAGACGGCAACATCAAAGCCACAAATGGTCTCTTTGCCTGTTCTAATTATGTTTGTGAACAGTCCAACTATGTTGATGAGACTTTAGGATGGTAATGTGCTGAGCCAGACTTTAGTTATTTTTACCAGGTGGATGACATTTTCAAAGCCATGGCCCAGAGTTTAGCAATGCAGTGTTCCTTAGCATTTGCTCCCTGTGTTGGTTCTTTTATTTTTTAAGTAATAGTTGCTGCAGCAGCAGACTGTACTGTAGATTAACGAGCAGGGCCTTTGAGGAATTTTTCAGCACAAATGGTACAACACACTGAGCCTTAGTGACTTCTCAGTACTTGACAGGTCATTCTAAAGTGGAACAACTGCATATAGGATTGAATATGATATGTAATTTCTCGGCTATTCAGCTCCCTAACCTTAACGTTCCAGAACTGACAACTTTTTAAACGCCTCACCTTCTTCATGTTCAATCAGTTCAATAATCCATTCATGTATTGCCTAAGACCCAGCACGCTCCCTCTAAACCCTGACAAGTCCAGCATGTAATGCACTTTAAGCACTCCAACATCATTTTTCCCTCTTCCCTTGGTCATGGTAAAGATAGAGTCATATGTGGTTAAGGGGCAGTAGGATCACCTGCCTCTCCACTGCCATGAAGGAAATTTTGGCTTAATTAACATCGTAATTGTCAGAAATGCTGGAGGAGATTAACTATGCAATTGAGGCAGATTATTTTGAGTGCTCTTTTATATTTTATGATTTTTTTTCTCCCCCTTCAAAGATTCATGACGTCATAACATAATAAAAGAGAGAGCAGAGTATTAACCTTTATCAGACATCATGTTAGCTGGCAGAAAATTGCAACGAGATCACAGAGGAGCTCTAACTGCAGCATGCTCTCACTCCACCATTCTCCTTTTTGCTAGAGATTACAAAACAATCATTAAAAAGCTACACTATCTGTCAGCTTTGATATATGACTTCTGAGGCTATAATATGGCTTTGATATTCCAGACCCTCTTTTTCTCATCAAAGTCCTTAACAACTGTGTCTGTATTCATTCTGTGCTGTTTGTTCATATATATATATATATAGCATGTTGTACTATTGCACAGAAGACAATTTTGAGACATTTACTTCACTGAGCTACTAAAGATGGCAAAATGTGAGGCACTTAAATTACAGAAATTATGGAAATAAATTACATTACTGAAATGCTGTATATGGATCTTATATGACTTGTATGACTTGTCATGGCACTAACCATCAAACATTCAGTATGCAAGTATGGGTGTATGCAAATATCGTTCAATCCCGTGCCATTTACATTTCACCATATCTGTTGTTAATCTGTTATGTTAATGCACTGTTCATGCATATTAATAATTGGATTTGGCCCAATTTTTTAGTTATCCTGACAGTCTTGTCTCTCTGCTCACATGTGGGTTTAGGTGTGTATTCACCTTTTTCCCAATCTTTCTCTTTGCCCTTTTATCCCTGCCCATTTATACACACTCTCAGCCTAAAATATAATTGACAAATCTCATACACTGATAACACCCACACACTCACACACAGGCTTTATTTTTTTTTTTACCTTTCTCTCTTTGCATGTTTGCTGATACACCTTCCTGTGTTGCTCCATCACAACCCCCTTCCCAAAAGTGTAGGTGTGATCATACCTCACCACCCTCCCTTCCCCTCTATTTCTCCCACCCTCGCTCTTTCTTCATCTCTGAATGATCATTACCGCAGAGATGACACCTCATCTCAATCAGTTTAACCAGTCAAACCTGCAACATCTGCTCCTCCTCTCTTCTTCATTCTTCCACCTGCGATCTCCCCACTGCTGTGCAGTCACGCAGTCTGTGTCATTTCCTTTGCCGTCACTCTGCTCCACTGGCAGACCCCCTTGAGTTCGGGATTCAAATGTACCAATCTCACGGTACAGCCTTCTCCTCCTCCTAAAAAATGGAATGCGAGGACAGGAATGTTGAAAAAAATTTCTTAAAATAATCTGACTGGTGGAGATGGCGGGCACAATCATAGCACTCTTCCTTGGGGTAACCTGAAGGAAGGGGAGTTATTATTCCTTCTGTATGTTGATTGAACGCCGATGATTATGCATACATCTTCACTAACCACTGTATCCTGGTCAGGGTCAGGGCTGACCTAGAGCCTGTCCCAGGATCACTGGGTTTGAAGCAGAAATACACCCTAGATGAGATATCAGTCCACCTCAGGGCCCCATGCACATCCACATACAACATTCACACACTCTTGCACACCTAGGGGCAAGTTAACATAGCCATTCTGCCCACTGACATGTTTTGGGACGTGGGGAGAAACCGGAGATCACAGAGGAAACCACACGGCGAGAACAAGCACAGAAACTCCACACAGACAGTAACCCAAGCTCAGGATCCAACCGCAGGACCTGGAGCTGGGAGGCAGCACCTGTACCGTCATGCAGCGCACTAGATTTCTTTATTGATACCGTAATAGCCAACAATCAACCTAACAATTTGTTTCCTTCATGCAGCAGTTAGGATTCATCCCAATGCAAACACATCAATCGTACTAGAAATAAACCAATGTTAAATTACATTCTAGCTGAATAATTTGTAATTTATTAACAAGATAATGCAAGCATTTTTAAATGGACAAAAAACTCATTTGAGTTGAATTAAAAAAAAAAAAGAAAAAAAGATGAATCAGGAATAGATTGTTTCACTGTCAGTTCAAGGATTCCCATGACAGGTACACAGTGTGACGCATGTACAATTAGATTTGTAGCTTTTGATTGTAAGTAAAATTCAGCTACTACAGTATGTTGATCCTGCTTCTCATCTCATTAACTTGTTAATTATGTCTCAATAAAGTGGACGAGAGTATTAATGTGTCAGGTGTGTACTGATATGAGGTCAATATGGGATTGCATTACAGAAGGGGTACACAGTAATTCTAGCCATTGCTAGAGTGTCTTAAGGGAGGGTGATTTGCTCAAAACCAGACACTTCCCGCTGTATAATTTAATCCTGATAGATTTCAATTTCCTCTCACACAAAAACAGAGATGTTTTAAATCCATCACACATGCTGAGGATGTTGATGACTAAAAAAGATGAAAATAGTCACCTCCTCTCAGGTCCTATCTTTAGCACTCTCTCTCTCTCTCTCTCTCTCATTTTCCTTTATTAGTGAATTGAGACAACCTTTTCACCTGTTCTGCCAGTGTCTTCCTTTTTTTTTCTCCTTTTTGTTATTCTGTCATAATCCTTGAGAGTCTGGTTTAGGGCTTGTGTCAAGAAGGCTGCTGGGGTTGGGGTTGATAACCCCCTCAGTGTCATGCCATAAAGCCAGTGCCACTTATTATGCCATCCTGGCAAGAGATGCATATAATCACAGTAATAAGACTGATAATATTCCATCCTGTCCACCACTTCGTCCTAAATTATGGAAGGATCAGTTTGGACCCTCTAGTTTCCCCCCTGAGTGACAGCAAGGCACTGCTCTGTGTTATGATACCTGCTTTACTGAGGACCTGCAAGCTCCAGGAGGACAGCGCAGGAAAAAAGGGGAATGGAATTGTGGCTACAAGTTTAAACAGAGATGAAATGAAGAATGAATGCCACACAAAAAGAGAATTCAGCTATAAATTTTCATGACAGCACTATTTAAATGCTTGGTAAATATGGATCATTGTTTATAGTTTAAGTAAGGTTCGGTTGGTTTATATTTATTTAAATATAGCAGATCCCCACTGAGCTTCAAGGTTCTCTGCTAGGCTACCCCCACAAGGCATATGTGTGTTTGTGTGTGTGTGTGTGTGTGTGTGTGTATAGACATCACATATATGCCAGTGCTCAGGTTTTAATTTTAGCTTCCATTTAATGCTGCCCCCCTTGGTGCCTCCCCAAGCATTGTGGCGCACCCTGCTGGTGGGGGGGTGGGGAGAAACATGCATCCACCAGTACACATGTATAAACACACACACACACACCCATAGCCAAAAACATACACCCGCACTCACGTGCTCTCACACCTGCAGGGGGCATCCCGAGGGTCTGCAGCTGCACAGCGGAAAACAATAAAGCCCGCAGAAAAAAGGAGCTGTGTTCCTGAGAGACCCCACACACAAAGACAGAGAGAGAGAGTGAGAGAGAAAGAGAGAGATTTTAAGTCAAGCAGCAAACAAAGCAACAAACAACATAGAGCAACTAAAACAATTCATGGAGGATCGAGGCCTACGCTGCTTCCTGTGCTCCGAATTTGACATGCACTTGACATTCCTTGTGATAAGGCGAGATGTTCTGGAGCGTTTCCGTTTTGCTAGGCAGCGCAGCCTCACTGCCTCTGCTCTTTGGTATGTTTGTTCGAGCGTTATAGTCTCCTCAGGGCTCTGCTGTTTTTCTCTAGTTTTCTTATTCTTTGAATGTGTGGGCAGAATGCTGAAATGTGTGTGTGTGTGTGTGTGTGTGTGTGGATGGACAGAAGGAGAGAGGATGTAGCAGTGGAACGGGACTTACTCATTTCACCTCCCTCCCCATTCGCTCTCTCTCTCTCTCTCTCTCTCTCTCTCTCACACACACACATTCTCGCTCCATACCGCTGTTCTGTACGTCATGAGGAAAAGCATGCAGACACTAATGCCGCACTAATCACCAGCGCCCAGAACTCACAGCACGCCCACTCGCCTCTCAATCGCCCTTAATCAGCCAACACATTTCAATTAGCATATTGTGTTTAACCTCACTTTCATCTGCCTTTATTAGTGAATTGAGCTGTAGTCAGCCTCTTCACCCCCCTTTGTCTGTCTGTCTGTCTCTCTCTCTTTCTCTCTTTGCCCCTCTTTGACAGTCTGATGGATATGATAACAGAAATGTAGCTTGTGTAGTTTGTCATTACAGTTATTGCTTAAAAGAGCTGTGCAAACAATCATCATCTAATACTCACCATTATTCCTCTCATTTGCCATCACACATAAACAGCACACCTTACTGTTCACAAGTCCAATCTTTTGCCAGTGTGTAAAAACTAGTGGGAAATTAGCTATTTAGAATATCTGTAAAACTGTTTTATGGCAATATCAGTTGTTAAAAGCGCTATGCAAATCAAATTGCATTCATGAACTCGGTTGAATCTGATTTTATTGTAGCACGATCTTCACTCCAGCCAGGAGCTGTATTCAGTCCAGCACAACCGATTGACAGTTGTTAATAACCACTGTATTTATGATAACAGTATTAGTTTGGCACCAAGATAAAACTGTACTAAGAAATTAAAAGTATAGGTGTGGGCTGGTGGAAGGCACTTCTATGATGCTTTCATTTAATCTCGCAATCTTACTTCTTACATTTTTTACCGCATAATATAGTAGGTGCTCAGGGTCAGTTTGAAACTTAGACATGTAAGGAGGGATCAATACTGAAATTATAGTCATGGGATTTTCACACCTAGTAGATTTAAGGTAAAATGAAGAATTTTGTGCAGAGGGTGTGTCTCAATGATTAACTATTTCGACTGTGAGATTAAAAATTCACATACATATGCTGTGTAGAACAATGAATTGTAAAAAAAAAAAAAAAAAAAAAGCTATAGAAATAACATAGAAATGAATTGGAGGTGATTTTTGTAGCATGATTTTCACTCCAGCCAGGAACAGTATTAAGCCCAGCAGACTAACAACAACTGTATTTCTTCCTTTTCTCTGATTTCTTTCTTTTTTTGTGTGTGTGTGTGTGTGTGTGTGTGTGTGTACTGCACAGTAACTACACACAAAATTTTTGGAATACCATTTGAGAGCAATATACATAGGACAATAAATAAAAAAATTTTTTTGTCCTATATATTTATAGGACAAGAAATAAATATGATAAAATGATCTGAATTGTCCACACTTCAATTGCAACTTCCAGATTAAGCAAACATGCTATTATTAAAAAAAATCTATGAATCATCCACATTGTTGCTGCCACTCGAGACAGTAACTGCAGTATTTTTCAGCCCTCTCTAGGTGTCAAACTTTCAGGCACTGTAGCGTACAGACTGCGATTTTATAGGCGGGCAGCCAATTAATTTGGATTTCACTAAACTGACACAAACATGCAAAGATAGCAAATTATTGGAATTAATAACACAATTAGGACTATTCATGAGGAGTAGTATAATAGGCTACGGTTAGATATTTGTTTAACTCTTTCGGGTTTTTATTTTCATTTTATTTGTGCCAGACTTTTGTATTTTTGATGTCACTTCCTTTTATGGTACCTCATGTATTGATTGATAGCATTATTCACCTAGTAAATATGTTCATTAGCTTTGGGGAGACACAGGGTGGTGGTGGTGGTGGGGGGGGGGGGGGTTTCCATTTAAAACCACCTGCTCCAAGAGCGCTACTCAATTTGCACCTAGCGTCCAGGTGTGAACTATCATGAAGGTAATTTTAATCATCTAAATGGGCCTACAAGCAAACTAGTTAGCACGTTGCAGGTCAGGTTACCTCAAGTAAATGTTTGTAGTAAATATATGCATATCACCTTGCTTGCGTATTCCATATAAGACATGCCTACCTGTTTAAACCAGTACACAGTTTAGAGAATCAGATTCAGTTGAAGTATGTGTGAGATACATCTCCACCCTTCATCACTTTCACAGTGAATGATCCTTCTCACCCACCTCATAATAATCCCCATGTCTGTACCATGTCCCCCATCTAACCCCCATATGATCACGGAGCTGCTGACTAACTGTCACCCTGCCTTCTCTTTCCACCCCTCCCTGCCTGTCGGATGTGCCTCAGGAGAGCCCGCCCAGCTGCCATCAGGTTTGTCGCCCATCTCTCTCCATAATCCCCCTCACGAACACACACACACAAACACACACACACACACACACACACACACACACACACACACACACACACACACTGCACAGAGTGCAGAAGAAGGACATATAACTAGTGGGTATAGAGTATAGAAAGCGATGCATGTCTAAATCACTCATAATTTTAAGAGAATGGCTGAGAAGTACATGAGCATCTCATTTCATTCATTCATGCACCTCCCATTTTCCACTTTATGTAAACATTCATTCACCTCCTACGTGGTTGTTTTTTGCATGAGGCGGGGCTAGGGGCATGAGGGAGCGTGCACACACACACACACGTACATGCACACCTGAGCAGAAGAGCTCTCCAGAGATTGCAGCTAATGGCACGTCTCACTCCTGACTCTTACTTATTCATCCCAATGAGCCCGATGCCTGAAGCATGAAGTGCACCAGTCGCCATGGCAACATCACACACCAGACTGCCATTTGACCCCTTGGTGATGTCACAGTCTATTCGTGCCAATATTGGTTATACCTCAATGATTATATAAATAATGAGGCAGTGTGCAGAAGCTACATCCCATGTCACGTGAAATCAGATATCTGCAAAATGATACATTTCGTGGATTTGTGTTTAAAATAAATATGACGGATGTCGGCGTTCCACTAGCAAGCAGAGTATACACGGAGAATTCACTGAGTACTCCATGTGTAGCTGTCATTCATGCTTGTATTTGTGCAGTGGGACAGAGACAAAAAAAATCCTGTATACACACACACGCACACGCACATGCACGGCAGGTGATACGGACCTGGTGTGTCCTCCCTGTGTCAGTGAAGATTTAATGAGGCAGCACTCAAGAAGCTTTAGAAGTCAATGGATGTGGATAATGTGGATGATAGCTCACTCCGCTAAGTGCCTGTGTGAGTATCAGGAGGGTGTATGAGTGTGTGCGTGTGTGTTTGCGTCTAGCCTAGGGCCATGCGCGTGTGGTTATAGGCGACACCAGCCCTCTCCACTCTACACACACGCACACACCTTTATTGAGAGTGCAGCAGTCTTTCAAGTGTCACCAATATCAGCCACTGATGTCTCTGTTGTGTGGAGTGACATGCAAGTGAAGAAGTTTAAATTGCCTCAAACTCTTCACACTAGAGGACTGTGGGAAATAAGCGAAAAACCCAGCTGACTTGTATTGGAATCTAATTGCTCATGAAACTGCATTTAAAGGTGCAAGTTGTCATTTCTAAATGTCTTAAGATTGGAGTTTAAAGATACCTAAAAAAAAATTTTTTTTTAAAACCCTGCGACTGAATTTGTACAGATTACGTTTAATTTGGAACAGAGCTGCTCTGCTTTGTCGCTTATTCTCAAAAAATGGGGGTGGGGTTAATCCTTTAACAGAAAGGTCTGACAGAAATGACTAAAATTGACTAATCATTTTTAGCTCTCACTAGACAGAACCTTGGACGGAAAGAATTTGTTTGACTGACATTGCATCTGACCAATCACAGACTCTTTTATGAGGATGTCTTGGCCGTGTGCCAATACCTCCAAACGTCAAGGAAATCTCTGGAATAGCATACGTAGCATCGCAATTTGGTTCCAACATCAATTTGTTCTCTGCTCAGAAGCACTGGTTGTGTCAAAGCATTCAAGTGTTTTCAACTTTAAACGTTATGGCAAATGTGAGTGGCAAATGTGTAAAAAAAAATAAAATAAAAAAATAAAGGAGCACATATTCCATGGGAACAATTATATTGACCAATCGCAGCCAAATAATGCGAAGTAAAATGTCAGACTAAAGTGGTACTTGTTGACTTGAGTGGACTGGGAGTGGTGAAGGCTGGTGCACACAGGTGCTTTGTTTATGAATACAAAAAGGGTTTTATGGCATTGCAAAGCTGCAGGGCAGGTCTAATAGCTTGCTGCTGGTGTAGTGGTTTCCTCCGTGTGCTAAATGTGTGACTGTGGGAACAGATGAGGAGCCTCACATGCACACACCACAACACCTGGAACTAGCCAAGCGGAACTTCCAAGGGGCCAGGCGCGGTTGCACTGGGGGCTATCATAGAGGGGGCATGCTGCTGGAGTGGATGGATGGAGCAAAAGGAGGGATAAAGTCATGGGGAGCAAAGGCAGGGAAGACGATTTATAGGAAAGGTCGGCTGAAGTCAGTTCCTCTTAATTATCAGCACCCATCAATCATCTGTTTCTATACACATGTGTATTCATATGTCTGTTCTTTAATCCTATACTCTCCATCCTGTTTTTTCGACTCGTTCGTTTTCCTTTCTTTGAGTAGCCCCCGCAAAGGATGTCACATTGAAAAGGGAGAAAGAGAGAGAGGGAGAGAGGTAGAAATGTTTTGCCCAAATGTTTGTTTGCAAGGCTGAGTGGCGTCTGATCCCCGCGGGAGCTCATTTTGCTACGTTTGCGCTTGATTTGCTTCTTATGCTGTTTATTAAAAGTAATTACAAGCTGTTTGGAGATCTATAAGAGAACAGCACAGGGGGAGCCTCCTCCAAAAGGTGTGGGAACAGAATGGAAAATCAGCCACACTAGTGGCCAGTGCCGCTGAGACAGTGCAGATCTGTGTACAGGTGTGTGTGAGTTTGTGTGTGTGTGAAAGAAGAGACCCACTAGCTTGTGCGCTAGACACGTGTTTCAGCACAAGTTTGTTATTCCTGGTGTGTTTTGATTTGAAAGTGGCTCATTTTGCAGTCGGAGGGGCCTTAGTGGGCCGTTGTGCTGGTGTCTCGGTGCGTGTGTGTGGAGAACCCAGGTAGCTTTGGTAGAAATGCACCTGCCCCTCTCTGTTCCCCATCCCAGGCCCGTCCAGGTGTGTCTGATGCAGCTGCTGTGCAGGGGAGGGTGGGACAACTGCACGGGCTGCTCAGCCTCTCCTCCCTCTGCCGAGCTCTGCGAGTTAATTGTTAAAAAGACAAACAAGCCTCCCGCCTTTGTGCCCATAATGAACGCGGGCCAGCCGCAATTAGCTCCTCGCTTAATTCGTTAAGTATTCTGAATTTATTTTCTCGAGCGACGCCAGCATCTGTCGCAGCTGGTGGAAGGAACTAACACCCATGTGATGCCGCGTTAAGGGAATGCGCATGTTAGTTTGGCATGATGGGTGCGATCTGATTACTAACCAACTCTGTGTATGGAAGCCACAAGAGGAGACAAAAAAAGGAAGTGCGCAAGTGTGTGATCACGAAGACGCGGTAGTGCGTAGTGGCGCATGGTATAAATGTCACAGCGGTAGGAATTTTTTGGTACAGATTTTAAAACACAATTTCTAATGCAGTTGAGCAAAATTACCAAGGCAACGGATTCATTTGCATTAAAACGTGCTTTAAAGCTGCTTGTCACTGTGATCCAAAAGTAGTTGCAAAATAATTTAAGCCTAAGTTTTAGAGACCATGCTATAAACCTGAGTGCATCCGGGTCTCCAACATCCACAATAAAGAAGAAATTGCAATATAGGAAGTAACTGGTTTGTACTGATTGTAATCAGATATGTGGCTGTTTGTACTGCCGCTGGATTGATTTGTGACGCAGCACCCCTTAGTTGTTGACTATACCTTTCACATGGTGAAAATTTAGTGGTTTTCTTCACTATATTGTTCTGAAAGCTACAGACTTTCCTTATTTAAAAAAAACTTTCTCCTCAAACCGCAAGCATACCCTTTTAAAGGCTGGAAGTGAATTTGAAGTTTATATGTCCGTTCCCTACAACTATTCAGCAGCTTGAAGAAAGCTGGACATTCACTGAGTGAGGAAATTAGACTTAACTGGCAAGGTTTTAGAGCAGTCGCGTTTCTACAAACAGGATATTTGCAGGAAGAATAAGGCAAGATTAAAATGGAAATTAAAACATTTTCATGTCATTTATGGCTTCCCAAAAGAATTTTTTGTCAAGTGTGATTTCTTCAGTTTGTAAAACTGGCTAAAATTTCAGTAAAAGAATAAAAATACCATGCCATTGTCAAAGTCACTGAGAGTCACGCATTTTTTATCCATTCTGATGTTCGATATAAACATTAACTGAAGCTCTTACTTGTATCTGTATACATGTATTTCTATTAAAGTGGCCAGTGAGTGTAAGGTACTGTTCTATATCTCCCAGCCCTGCTAGAGGGTGATACAAAGAGGAAAGTTCATCTGCAGCAATACATTTGTGAATAAAAGATGTGTGTTTCTCTCCAGTTCTGTTCTGCAAATAACCTTACCTGATAAATAACATCAGCTATCTGATGTGATTGTGCCCCTGTAAATGTTCTATGTGCATGTGCGTGTGTGTGTGTGTGTGTACACAAGTGTGAGTAGGAGGAACCTCTGTATGTCACAGTTCATCAGCGCTCTCTGAAAGATGAACAGAGAAAGCAGAAAGCGCTCTTGATGGAGGGCGGGAGCACAAGGGTGAAGGCCTGTGTGAGTGTGTGTACTTAGCATGTGTGTGTGTGTGTGTGTGTGGGTAGAATCGGGCCACCTGGGGACGGTGTCTTCAAAGGCGGCACTCTGAGGAGTAGAGAGAGGTGCCTCCTTGACAGAAGCTTCCAGCTTTGATCCAGGAGAGAGGGAGCACTCAGGGGTTAAAAGAGCGAAGGATGGAGTGGAAGAAGAATGAAAAAGGAATATGCCTGTAAAAGGAAAGAGACAATACGCAATATAACCTGAGTTAGGGTTGATCTAAAGCACGGTTTTGCCCTTAAGCTACGCACTGTGACACACTCTGGTTCTCTCGACTTTACACATGCTGGGTTTAAAATGAAACATTAGCTTTGTGTGTATTGCTCAGAGCCAGCTTGTAAAACAAAAGCAATGCGTCTGATTTAGTTTATTTCCCTCTGTCTCTGCTGTAGTGGGAAGTTTTGGATGTCGCACTATTGAAAGTAATTGCGAATCTCCAGTGAAACCTGCATCCAGAATGTGTATTACGATATATGATAAGTTCCTTGTCAAGGCAGAAGTGCTGCCTGATTTCTACAACTCACTTCCTGTCTTAGAGTTGAATGCAAATACCATCCTTCTAGACTCTAGGCTCTGACTGGTTTCCCTTTAAACTTGGGAACTGAGGACAGATAACATGATGGAGAGGTAGGAGAGATATTACAGTGCCTCGTGGAGATGGAGAGAGATCAGTAGGACAGAAGGGAATGGGGAGATTTGTCAGGGAGCGAGGGATGAGACAAAGAAAGAGAAAGGAGAGCGCGAATGCTGGATCTGTGTTTCAGCTGCGGTGTAAAGGGAAATAGCGAGAGACCGGACGGGACGGGCACTGATGGGGTGGGCTGACCTTCGGAAAAGGATAGAGCGAGGGATGGAGAGAGCTGAAGAGAGATCGAGAGAGGAGGATGCGGCAGGCTGACAGGGGCTCTCCTGGTTTTTGGCAGGCGCTCAGTCTGCGCGGCGAGCAGCTGGACTTCATTAGGCGCTGGTGTTAATTACTGGGACCGGGCTGCAGCCGCCCGCCTGCTCACACAAAACACTTGCAGTAATTCAGCCAGGGGTCACCTTGAAATCGATCATTTACCATGATGGAGACAGAGACAGTGGACGAGTGCATGAATGAAAGGGAGAGACACAGACATTAGAGTATTGTATGCTTGCTGGATCGAGAACTTGGAATATACTTGTTCTCTCTGTTCTGTCGAGGATCCACTTGTCCGGGCTCTGTTCTCAGACCTCCTGTTTGAAAGAAAACAGGCAGGAATACAACACAGAATAGTTTTTATAGATCTAGAAAAACTCTGTAATACCTGAGAGGATGCGCACACACACTTTCCTGCTCATACATTAACTGTAAGCTGCTGTCACACAGCGCAACATATGGGTTTGTCTTGGCAACACAAGGGTAATTACAAGATACTGTATGAGGACAAAGAGAGACAAATGGGAAAGGCGAGAGGGCATCAGAGACATGGAGGGGTAATAGTTTGCTTTTCTTGCACGCTCCCTGTCTACCAGAGGTGTACAATACATGCCTTTATTCCTCCTTCTCCCAAAACAAATGTCTGCCACTCTCTGCTCCCTATAATACAAAGGTCTAATGCAATCTCCTACTTAATTCTCAGCCATGTCAGTTTTCCAGCCCTTCTCTCTTTTTTTTTTCTCCACTCTTTTTTTCCCCCTGCCTCCTCCCTGAAGAAAATCAATGCATTCTGATTTGGTAATTTCCCATGGTGCCGAGCTCTGCGTTCCCTGTGCTGAGAGAGGTGACAAATCCGGTCATGGCGGTGCAATCCTCCCCCCCCCCCACCCACCTCCCCCCACTTTCTCTGTCTTTCTCTTGCTTTCTCATTTTTCTTCTCCTTCTGTCTTCCTCTGCTTTTGTTTTGATCTCTCTCTCTCTCTCTCTCTCTCTCTCTCTCTCTCTCTCTCTCTCTCTCTCTGGGCGGCTACGGCGCTCACTTGAATTTGTTGGAATTTCGCAGCCCTTCCCGGTGCTCTGGTGAAAAACACTCATTTGTGACGGTGCCAAGCTGCTAATGGCGGATGGCGGGGTCTGTGCCGAATCCCACCTCCGCTCCCCTGCGCTCGTTATGGCCGCCACGGCACGCAGCGCACCCCTCCCCTACATCTGCCAAACTCAGCTGCGAGGGAGCGGCGTAATTATCCCGCCGGAGCCGCAGACGCCTCCATGCCGTCACAACTGGGGCTTCATTAGAGACCCGCAAGAGTGCCCCCACGTGTGTGTGTGTGTGTGTGTGTGTGTGTGTGTGTGTGTGTGTGTGTGTGTGTGAAACGGAGAATGTTTATTTGAGTACGTTAGTGGATGTCCTTCGTGCGCTTGTGCGACTAGTGGAGCGTGGATAGTTTGTCGCAGAGTTTTGTGTTGATCTGTTGAAGTGGGCAGTCGTGGTTTTTTTTTTTCCTGTTTGTGTGTGTGTGGGTGTGCGTTTGATCCCGGTCTTTGCTAATATGCTAGTGATACACAATTAATGAGTGTGCGGCATGTGGGTGTGCACAGAGCTGATCAGCGACTCTCAGAGGTAATTTGACTTCTTAGAGCCGCAGACCTCTGTGCCAACACCACAACCCCCAGCCTTAGCCGAGCTTTTCCCACAGAGAGACAGCTTTACAGGAATGACATTCCCTCACCATAACACAAACATACAGGCAAACAATGTAGACACACACAAGCCATGAGACTGGTGCTAAAGATATATATATATATATATATATATATATATATATATATGTAATTAATATGAAATCTATGTATATATGAAGTGTATGAGATGTACCTGCATGCATGTACCTTAACTCTCAGGATGTTTTGAAACAGACAGGACAAGCCCAGGCAGGAATCAACAAAAGTTAGAGTTCTAGTTCTAAACCATATCGGGAGATGACAGGAGCGGTCACAATGATGGCAGTAAAAGTGACTGCTGTATGAATTTGGTGTGCGATGCAAGAAACAGATGAAATGAATTAACGTGAATTTAACTTACGTAACTTAATTTGCCGTTTGTCTAAACTACTCACACTACCACAGACAAGTTTTTTTGTTTTGTTTTGTTTTTTTGTTTTCTTTGATCATTTGAAAAAACATTCTGCATAAAAGGTCTAGCATCTTGTTGGTAACAGATACCAGAAACAACACAACTAAACTGTTCCTGATTAAAAAGTTACTTATAGTTACTCAGTTATTCAGTGCCAAAACTTTAGTACATTCTGTAGTGGTCAAAGTTTATTGATGTGTCTGCAGTATGTCAGTCAGTTGTGAGCGCTCATGTTAGTGTGTGTGTGTGTGTGTGTGTGTGTGTGTGTGTGTGTGTGTGTGTGTGTGAGTGTGTGTGTGTGTGAGTGTGTGAG
>JAQQZR010000037.1:10717065-10751291 GCA_030068235.1 Notoglanidium macrostoma | reverse complement strand
TGTGTGTGTGTGTGTGTGTGTGTGTGTGTGTGTGTGTGTGTGTGTGTGTGTGTGTGTGTGTGTGTGTGAGAGAGACCCCCAGGTTATTTGAGCAGACCAAAATAAAGAGAATGAGTTTTACAAAATAAAGCACAGCCCACAGAGCCCTTGTGATGTTGGTCATAGAACTAGGATTAATTTATTATAGTCCAGGAAAGAAAGCAAGAGTGCTGTTACTGAATATAACAGAGGTTTCTATCATGCACAAACTACCATAAAATAAAATCCACAGAGCAAAATATTGGTGAAAATGCAGTGTACTTCATGTTTCGTAAACAATGTATAAATAAAAGATTTTTGTAAAACGTACATCATGTATTTTAATCAGGGATGGAAAAACTATCTTACGCAATGAAAACTGGATTAATCCCACCAAAGTGAAAGTCAAAAAGTTGCAACGTTTAAAAGTATTCAACTTTTAAGAAAAATAAATGTTTTCAACCGATGAAATGAAGTTAACGTTTATTACTTATCTAAAAGCTGTTGACAGCAGGTACGCCTGACATCATCCAATTTAATAATAATGAACTAATCAGAAGTAAATTATCATGTAAATAACCCATATTTACCATTAGCTGCAATTTGAATTCTAGCCTACTTATTTTAGGTACTGGAATCAATGCTAGTGTAACCTTTCAAACTAAACAGGCTAACTTGGCTAAATAAATTCAGTAAATGTTAGCTTTTTCAAGATTTTTAGGAAGACAAAGGAGATACCTTTATTCATCCAAAGCCTTTGCTTACCCCATTATACTGAAACAGTTTACTGAGGTAGCTCCAGGGCACGAGTCCTCAAGTTCAACATTGCAGTCAGGTGTCTTATCCATATTCAGATTCACACACATTGTGTAGCATGAGAAAGTCACCGCAGATGACACGATTTTCAAATTTCTACATTTATGAACTTGATTGGATGCTAAACTGAAATGATTGGATGTTAAACTTAGCCAGTTAAGACAGTCATTGACTAGATGAGAGAAGAATGTTTACCCCGATGTTAAGCATGTGCACATGTTCTGTTCTTAAGAAGATGGTCTGAATTAACTATCTCAAGGGACAAGCATTTCTCCATTCCCATGCCTGGCCGCATCAGTTCTGTAAAAATGTGCAAATGTATGCAAAGTTTCCGGCAGAAAATCTGCTCTTTAGTTCGTCATTAGAGGAGGGTGACGCTGCAAACAGCCTCGACAATACGGTTGAGCTGGAGGAAGAGAGAATCAAAGGAGCACGCGGGCTGTTTGACAGAAATAAACAGATCCAATGCTTGCCTGCTGCCTCGTTTTCTCAACAGAGCAGCCGAATTAGCATGATAATCATTCCCATCGTTTACAAGGGCGAAATGTTTCAATTTAATGCTTTGCTTATGTTACAAGCCATGCACTTAATTAGGCAGTAATGACTCCAGCGAGGCAGGAAAAGCGAAGGACAGAGGCATGGAAGAGAGAAGAGAAGAGGAGAGAGATGAGAGCTGAGGGCACTTCATATCTAAAATCCCATCCACACTTGTACACTTCACCTGTCTCACACCCCGTTAAACACACACACACACCTCATCCTGTAGTTTGGCGAATGGCTAAGTACAATCCTGTGATTTCGTGTCACCGTGACCTCAGAGCACAAATATGTCTCCCCTTTCTTTCTTTTTTCCATGTAATACTCTCACTCCATGCCTCAGTCATTCACACATGGTCAAATTGTATGCTGTGAAGAGGGCATGTTGACCCAGCTCCTTTCTGCACTACCTCATGTTCTCTCTCCCTCTGTATCTCGCTTTCTATATTTCATAAGTGTACATTACTGGTGAATTCCCAAAGTGGAGTGTGGTGGACGTTGCCAGAGAAACTGTAGCTCTTTATCCCAGACGCAGCCCCCAGCCCGAACTCTTCTCCTTACTCTCGTCCCTGAGGGACGCAGAGCTAGTGCGGAGGAGGAGCGGCCCTGCAACAGAAAGCACCACTGTTACTGACTCCAGGGAACACAGGCCAGAGTTTGGCCATCAGGCTGTGTACACACTTGCTTAAAGGAATACTTCAGCAATTTTCGTCCTAACTTAATCAAATATGAGTGTTGAACATAAAATGTGCATTTTACCATAGACAGAAATTTGTCAATCATATTATTATGATTCAAAACTATTGACTCTAACAGTGAAGGATGATACAGGTATGAGAACATGTCTATGCCTTGTATAGGTATATCTATCTTTCCAACACTGAAATAATTCATCCATCCATTATCTGTACCTTGTATCCGTCGGGGTCGTGGTGAAGCTGGAGCCAATCTCAGCTGACTTTGGGCAGGAGGCAGGGTACATACACCCTGGGCAAATCACCAGTCTATCAGAGTGCTAACACAGACACGAACAACCATTCGCATACACACTCAAACCTATGGGCAATTTAGAGTAGCCAGTTAACCTAATCTGAATGTTTTTGGGCCATGGGAGGAAACCAGTGCACCCAGAGGAAACCCGCACAGGCAGAACATGCAAACCCCACACAGAGAGGCCCCAGTCAGCTCACATGTTCGAACCCAGAACCGGTGACAGTGGTAACATACACTGTAATACACAAAATACAAAGTAATTCTGGTCATTGACACTAAATGTTATTTGCAGGAGTCTCTGTCCTTTGTTCTGTAAAGAGAAATATGTAAAAATATTTCCTTGTGCTACTCCACGTGCTACAGTACACAAATGCAGTAGATGAAGATCAATTCGATATACAGTATTCTGGAGTATTCCTTTAAGCTTGGAAGTAGGGTTGTAGCAGTAGAGTCTGAAAATCTGAAATAGTTCTACTGTTAATGTTACATGACAAATATTGATGAGACTAATGAATTCATATTTGTATTTGTAGTCATTTGTTCCTTTTGTGTAACTGCTTTATCCTGGTCTGGATTGCAGTGGATCTCTATCTCAAGAGCACTCTGTGTGATATGGGAATACACCATACACACACATCCCCACCTAGCATAGTGATTCTAGCTACTGCCATTTTTGGGAGGTAGGAGGAAACCAGCGAACTCCACTCAGATAGTAACCTGAGCTCAGGCTCGAACCCTGAAACTGCCTGCTTAGGTGGAGCATCAAACATGCGACAAGATGTACGTTTAAAAGAACAAGCCTCTGATGTTGCTCCAACTTTGTCACTTGGAGCTGCTCAGTGTTCTGCCTTATTTAAGTTTTGATAAGAAGTGGCAGTTGCCAAAATGTATGCAGGCTGTTGTTATATACAGAGTAGAGAATCAGAGGGCTAATGGACAACCCACACTATCAGATTGGTCATCTGGATTTGTCCATGCTATGATCTGGTTAAAATGCTGATGTCATGACTTCCGCTGTGGTGTCTGTGCATCTTTGGTAGTCTGGATGAGTGGCTGAGTTTTAATGTTATATTGTGTGTGTGTGTGTGTCTGTGTGTCTGTGTGTGTGTGTGCGTCCAAGATAGTTTAAAAGCCTAGTTGGGAGCAGTGCTGTTTGTCTCGGCTGTTGATCCCTCTCACGCTGCTTTGTGCAATGGCAGATAAATGCAGATCTTCTGTCACACACTAATTACAGCAGCTTAAGTGCTTTAACCACTGTTATCACAAACTGTTCCATTCTCTCAGAAACCCTCCCTTCCAACCTTCCTCCCAGTGTGTGTGTCTATGTTATTGTGTGTACGTATTTGTGCGTTTCTACAGACCACGTCAGGCCCACACTGTTATACCTTGTGCGTGCGTGTGTGTGTGTGTGTGTGTGTGTGTGTGTGTGAGTGCAGAGGACAGACTTGTCTCTCCATGTGTGAGAGGAGAAGTGGAATGTGATAGCACTTGATGTTCTGTCGAACACATTTCACGGCGCATAATTTAAAAGTTTCCTCCTGTTATTGTCTCCTACAGATTCTGTCATCTCCCCCCTTCTCTCGCTCGCTCTCTCGTTCTCTCTGTGACAGCCCCCCGCTCCCTCAGACTTCCTGTGGTCTGCCTATTAGCGGCAGCCTCCGACTCGTCCATAATGCTTCATTTGCAATATGGATTTAATGTGTGATGCAGAGGAGGTGTTGGTGGCCTGATGTCTCATTTCTCCGTCTTATGTCTCACACACACACATTCTCTTCCTCTCCCTGGAGCGTAATTGGTTTGAGACCCGGGCCGAGTCAGTAGCTTGGAGAAGAAAACTCGGTGAAAGCAGACACACAGACAATGTGCAGCATTAGGCCACTGTTGGAAAAGAGTTGTGTGTGAATGTGTGTGCTTTTTGGGGGGACGGGGGGCCTGTGTATCCTGAGTGGAGGTGATTCTTAATGGGGTGGGGAGCGTGTGTTTATCGGCTCCCAGATCACTGTTTATTGCCCAGTCATGTGGAACTAATTTACTAATTGAGTCTGAAGCTGGGAGAGACGTGGCAGGAGATTTGGCCAGGAAAGAATCACCAACTCCCTCTGCAGCCGAGTGCAAGACAGACACACAGGAACAGTAGTCCAGTCATGTGAAACTGAACTCTACCTCTACCCGAATAGCCACCATTTTGAGAAACATGAACATGCAACAATGTTTTTCAACATTTTTTCAGCTAACAAATTGTCCCATTACTTATTTTTTTCCATCTCCTTGACATTGTAAGTGAGAAACTGGACTTGGAGCACTAAGAAGGCAGTGATGAGTGAATTAGTCACCACATCTTAGACTCAGTGAGAGAGAAAAAAGAGACAGAAAGAAAGACATGACTAGTTTATCTTGCAAAAAAAATACATAAATCCATGATACATAATAGATTATTTAATATGTATATCAAGATCTTCCACTTTGTCTCTCTACATGTGGTAGTGTGCAAAGTGTTCAAAGTTTTATTAACACATTTTTGCTAAATGACTTAGATTTTACTTCATCTATGAATGATAGATAGATAGATAGATAGATAGATAGATAGATAGATAGATAGATAAATTGCACACAAGAGTCACAGTTTCTCAGGGTCTGAATCCCAAATGGTGTTGTATTGGGCACATAGTGCACTATGCACAGTGTAGTAGGTTGTACGATACTTTACACACACTATATTGTGTTATATCCTATGAAGTGAGCACATTTAGTGGCTAGGAAGCGATGTGGGATTCTGCCTATATATTCTTCATATATATATATATATATATATATATATATATATATATATATGTGTGTGTGTGTGTGTGTGTGTGAGTTCAAGGTGGTGGATGTTGATATTGATATCTGGGGGCCTAAAATTTGTAAATGTGAGGTGCTTATTGGTGACAAAAACAATAATTGCAGGGAGATAAACAAAACTATGTGTGAAACATGAAATAATATAAGATTCATACATCATACATATACATAGAGATTTTTGCAACAATGGTATTTTCTTTACATATATATACGCAACAAAGCAGAATGAAAATAAAGGCTCAATAATATTCAAATGCATTCAGAAGTTTAATGTAATCATAATGTAGGCTTGAACAGAGCTTTTCGAGTTATTTGACCGGCATAACACAAATGGGCCCATGCAGCATTACGTACACTATTTCGGATCTTGACTAGGCATAGGAGGTCTGGCTCACCTTATGAAAGGGAAGTGGAAGACAGAACGAGACTTGGAGAGAAATGAGGAAGGAGACGTGGACAAACTGGGCCGAAAAGGGTTAAAGCACATAAAGGCTGAGTGTGGCTTTGGACGATTCTGGGCGAGCTTACAGCAGCTGCGGAGCCCCGCTGGTAGATTAAAAGAGGCTGACGGCCGCGGCCTGAAGTACAGCCGAGCCCCCAGCGGGTGGAGGCAGGGAGGGGTGCACGCAGCTGTCGCCCTCCACGTACATTCTCACCCTGCATTCACCTTACACTTACACTCCGAGACAACACAAGGCTCTGATGGCCGACAATGTACTAAAGCAAGGAAGTGTGTCAGGTTAGGGGCTCCTGAGCACGATGGAGCGGCGTTCTTCCAAAGCCGAGCCGCTGAGGCAACTGTTGGAGCATCAGGAGCTCTTTTACAGGCTGCCAGGGTCGCAAACAGATGGAACTTATTTTTAATGCTGGAGTGTTAACATTAGCTGACAGCGAGAATACCAGTGGTGTGGGATACAGTGCTACTGTTAGTGCAGTCAGAAGAACGTTTTTCTCTTTCTTTCTTTCTTTCTTTCTTTCTTTCTCATTTCCTTTTGTTCAGACACTCATATGAGCAGTGGTAATGCCACTGAGTAATGCCTGAGTGGAAAATGACAGATGCTGAACGCATCACGTTCTGACATGCTTAGTCATTTCACTCACTTTTTTGAGTGCAGTATAAACATGCTCAGAAAACAGTTTCACTCTCCCACACACATGTACAGGCAGTCACTGGAGGCCAGAGGCTTGCTGGAAAGGCTCGGGGCTCTGTGGTGAAGCACTTAGGGAGTCTCTGTCATGCAGATGCCCTCCCCCGTAAGCATGGAACGATGACAGCTTACCACGCACCCGCAAACACACATCCACTTACAAACAAACCCCACACTCACTCCTACAGCCAAAAAGCCACAAATTGTAGCACAGTCATGTTAGTCATATTAGTCATTATGTTATTGTTGTTTAAGTGTGTATTGGCTGGTGATAGGTATATGACTGGGAAATCTAAATAAGTGTTTGAATGTGGGTTGAAGCCAATACAGGTGTGTAGGTGTGTATATTGCTGTCTCTTACATGTATAAGCTCTACTCAGTGTCCTTCTGTATGAGACTTTACATCTTAGAGAAAAGGGGGAGGGGATTCATACAAACATGATGCTTTTGATTTGCTGAAGTTAAACTTTAAAAGGGAAGGGAATTATCTGACGGTGGGAGAAAAGAGCAATATATGGAGAGATGAGAGGGAAGAGGAGTGGAGGAAGTACAGGTGTGGGATGGGAGACAGATTGGATTGATAGAACTGCTTGCAGGTGTATTGTGCCCCCGCTTATCGTCCTCTGTTAGTGAGACTCGGATATGTCTCTGAAAGTATCATTAGGGTTGGATAATGAAGAGAAAGGCTCAGTTATTATAATTTCTAGGCATGTAAGCTGGATAAGTTGGTATGGATAAAAAAAAAAAACCTAACCAGATGAATTGAACTGGATTTTATTTAATATTCTGCTGTTGACAAGAGCGGTTCTGCTACAATAGCATAGGACTCAAATCACCACGAACAGTCTTGCACTCAAATCTTGACCCTATTACAGAAGTATGTTAGTTGTAATCGCACTATCCAGTGCCACCCAAATGTGGATGGGTTCCCTTTTGAGTCTGGTACCTCTCACGGTTTTCTTCCTTTTGTCATCTCAGGGAATTTTTCCTTGCCGCCGTCGCCACAGGCTTACTCATTAGGGATATATATAGATAGATAGATAGATAGATAGATTCATAAGTTTATATTCAGAATCTATATACACTTGTGAAGCTGCTTTGTGACGATGTCTGTTGTTAATCAGCCAGGATGTTCGTGCCACCATTTTACTTTCTGTATTTTCACTACTGCAGATTCCTGGTTTGGTAGAAGAGCACTTTACATCACTGGGACACATTATCATATACCGTAGAGTTATCTAGACAAACAAAGAGTTTGTATTTCAAAATGACTATAATGATCATTACTGTATAAACATTCATTTTATAGATGAGAAGCAGCAGATATAAGGTAACGTGAGCCTGCATTCAGTCAACAGAATCTGTGAATAAAATACATTTTCCGTCAAATGTCGTCATTGTTTATTAATAAATTAAGCAAATCCCTGTGGACAAAAACTGCAATTTAACATTGTATATGATCGAATATATATATATATATATATATATATATATCACCTAGGTATCTTTTCAGGTAGTTTGGTTGTACTACATTCAAGAAGACACAGTTCTTAAGCTTGATGAATCGTAATACTGATTTTCCTGATGCTTCGTTGGCCGTTATCTGTCTGTCTGTCTGTCTTTCCTGTGTGCTGTTCTCCCTTCTTTCTCATTCCATGCTCCCTCCTTACCTCAGTGGGAGTGCAAATCCCTCTCTTTGGAGCAGCGTGTAGAAGAGTATGGGGGCTTAGATCTGACATCCCGCTTGGATTCCCTGGCTCCCTTTGTCTCTCATTTCTAATCCATGCAGTAGGGTCTTTTCCCTTGTTCCTTCTCTTTCAGTGGGAAATGAAGTGAAGGAGGGGCCGATTATTAGGACTTAGTCCTTTTTCTTTTTCTCCATCCCTCTGTTAATTTGGGTTCTGCTCTTTATCAGTTCCCAGGCTTATCTATGGCAAGAGAGTGAGATGGAGAGAGTCTTTTGCTGAGAGGTCTTTGACATACTTTTCTTATGCAAGGTTGATCAAACTTCCTGTGAAAGCAGGCGGTTCTTGACGAAAAGTAATAGACTCTCTAGAGAAAGCTAGACGTCTGTTTTGTGAGAATAGGTGTAATCTGGCCCAGCATCTTGCAAATGTGATTATGATATGCTAACTTTAATGCCTGCCCAAAGAGCTATAATGCACCAAGCGGACATTGAAGAACTAGTACTAACCAAGACTTGCTTGCCATGTTGGCTCAGATCTTCTGGGAAAAGTTGCACTTAAAATCTGGTATTGATGTATGTTCTAGGCCAGCATGAAAGAAAAATAATACCAGTCTGTATTAGTAAGTCTATATTATGGAATACAATGTCCTGATTTACAGATTACTATAGTAATTTTTTTTTTTTTATTTAAGCAGGACAGCACATACCAATATTACTAGTGTTGTTCTTTTTAAATAATTCAGTCCCGCTACTATTTCCACACAACTCTGAATCTGTGTAAACAACATGCTTGGCCATTTTCATTGCTAAAATACGACATCATATAGTCAGAAGTTGAGACATAATGAGTGTTGTTTGCTTTCTTTGCTCATTTCCATTTCTTTTCTATCGTGGCCTGTAATGCAAAACATATTAACAAACCAAAACACCACAACAAATATGAAAGTACACCATCAAAATTAGAAACACATCAATATTAACAGCTATTAATGAAAATGGATCCTTTTATATTTTCAATTAATATTGATATAATGATTGTTTCGGAATTGGTGGCTGCGTTTTTTCGTTTCACAATAGTGTATTTACTTATGGGCCACCACACTTTTTTCTTTAGCCAATCAGAGAACCCTTTCTTCTGCCTGTCTCCAACATCAATTCAACAAGCTCAGTTGGTGTGTGCCAGTGGTGCAGGACATACCTCAAAATGGTGGTCGGCCGCACACACTTCTCAATGGCCAATGGTTTGGGGGGTTCAGGCCATTAATACGAAAGGAATGAAGTATTGCACCTGTTTTTCTGCTCATGGCATCTTGTATGAGTGTGTACTGTATGTTTGTGAGTGTGTTATATGTGAGCCTGTGTTTATGTGTTTGCCTATTGTGTATGCATGTGTGTGTGTGCTGTAGGCCTCATCAGCATGCAATAGGAGGTGTGTTGTTTGTGAAGGGCTGGGGGGATTAGAGAGACTTTACTGTCACTGTCCCCAGGAGAGCCAGCTGAGAGCACACTCTGACACGAGCATACAGGAGCCAGATTAGAGCCTAAACACACACATCCACACACACACGCATGCACGTACGCACGTACAAACATACAAATTCTAGAAGTTAATATGCCAAGCACACCCCAGTGCATAACTAACCCACTCACCTTCTACCTCACTTGTGTTGGATGATGTAGTTCCTGTTGCTTATCAGTTCAGTACCGTTATATTTACCGATCAACATACAAGACAATGCAATATTGAGCTAGCATCAATGGCGCTCGTTGAATCAGCATATTCTCTACATGCATGCACACATACTAAACACGCATCTCACACAAAACAATACACACAAGCGCCAGATTGGAGCTAACCATTCCCAAACACAAAAGGATAAACAGAGTTGAAAAAGAAAATATCCAAAATCCCTCTCGCATGCATTAACACTCCCTCGCTCACACACCCAGTCCTGCGCTTCTGAGATGCACAGATTCCGTGCTGCTGCATTCCCCCACCCCGAGTGTGGTCCCAGATGCCCTAGTGATTGGCCCAGCATTGCACAGCAGACTGTGGTATTAGGAAGGAGGGGGAGAATGCCAAGGGAGTGAGAGAGAGAAAGAGAGAGAGAGAGAATAGGAAAGACAAAAAGAAACACAGTGAGTTTGGGAGCATAAAGATGACCTTAAAGTATTACTTACTGTGTGGAGCGCCGTCTTGCCTGACACCCCCTTTCTATCTTATATTATCACTATCTATTTCCTTTTCTTCTCTTCTTTTCTCTCTATATCATTTTTTCTTCGTTCTGCACCTCTTCCCCTGGTGTTTGGACAGCTGTGGGTAAGGATCAGGTTACGGGTGGCGCTGGCACTTCCTCTGGGGTGGCAGAACAGTGTGTGTGGGTTTATGTGCAAGTGTGTGCTTGGATGTTTCTACCATCTTGCCTGAACATGATATAATAATAATTATATCAGCTACTATGTTTACTGAGATTTTTATCTATATATATATATATATACAGCCTTATATCAGTAGCTAATAGAGTAAATTAACTGAGGCAAATTAGAAGTGAAAAATTCTTTCCAAACGAGTAAGGTGTATGATCCATTAAATAATCTGTTTAGAAGAATATTCACCGTGTAAATTGGATCTTTTCATGCATTCTGTGCATTTGTGGCTTTAGAGAAACTGCTCCTGTAAGCAAATGTTAGAGACGTAGTCTGCAGAGTGATTTGCAATATGAATGGTTCTTCTTGTCTTTGGTTTATAAGTAAGGACTAACACACAATGGACCGTGCAGTTATATGAAAATAGTCCAACGGGGTTACCACCCTGAAATGGATTATTTTCACACAACAGCATGGCCTCATTTGAAAATGAGTCCAATGTTTTATTAATTTATAAAGAACACATCATGCATTTTAATTGTTTATAGTTACATTGATTGCTGTGGAACATCCATGAGAAAAGTTCCTGTCATCACTTCCTTTATATAAACAGTCGTTCCCATCACCAGCGTCTCTTTTTTTCTTTCTATTGACGTTAATAAGACAAAAAATCTCTTCTTGTCATGTTACCGAGAAACTGTAAAGCGTAAACCTCCTCTCCTCTGAATCTCCTCTGTCGGGAAACTGACTGTTACAACACACAGACATTAAAGATTCCTTCCATAAATGTTCAGTAAGCGTGTCCTTACGGAAAGCTTCACCAGATCAAGGATTTTTTCTCTGTCAAGTCACGGTTTTGTGGATTATCCAACATACAAGTGTGAGTGAGCTGTAACTATAGAAACGAATGCTTATTAGAAATAGCACATTACTGTTAAGCTACCATCACATTACAGTGGGTACTATTACTAGAGCCGTGCTCTTAGAAGATAAATCAACACTTTGTGATTCAAGAATTTGCTGTGATATAAGAACATTTAAAGCATGTTTATCTGAGAATATCACAGTTTGGTGCAGGGATAGGCTTTGGATCCACCATGACCTTGAAACACTAAGCTACCTGTTCCACTCTGACAAAACTTCCAAGTCTCTTGTTGCTATGGTAACAATATCATTATATGCCAATTTTCCCATGCAAATACATTTGGGTTGGATTGCATGTACATGCAGTGTAGATGTATATACATAGTGCTTAGTTTAAGGCATGTAAACTCACTCAGGGCACATTCACTCTGCACTCAGAATGAACTCAGTTGGAAAGATGAAAATCTCACAAGTGAACATAGCCAGTGTGTCTAAAACACATTTGTGTTGGTTAATGCTCAATTTGACTTTGCTCTGGCACACTGGACATACACCAAACAAAGCGGCTCTTTAGGTGCTAGTAAAGTGTAGCAGTAAAACTAAGCAAAAAAAGTAACGCGCACACACACTTTCTTTCTGTCCTTCTTTCCTTCACTAGTACATTGTGCCTCACATGTTCATTTTTTGTTTCCTCTTCCTTTTTTGGATTTCGACAGTATCCAGTAATGTTGTGTTACAGATACACAATTTTTTGTTGTTGACGAGGAAACAAATGTGTGCAGTATGTTAGAGTTTGTGGCCTGGTGGTTGCCACAGGGTGCTTGGGGGATATTTGGGGAATTCAAGGCAGGAAGTTCAAGGGAGATGCATTAAAGGCATCTTAAAAGTCTCTCTCTCTCTCGCTCTCTCTCTCTCTCTCTGGTTTATTAAATCATTCCCTGCTGTAATGGGTTGCAGCTGGGGAGAGAGCGCACATTGCTGTAACACACATGGAACATACTCCCACCATCTAATCACCCTGTTTTACTCGACACTCCTAATAGGAGGAAGAGAATGTGGGGAGGGGGTGAATGTTTTACCGTCATTAAGAGGTGAACTGGTTAGAATTTATCTCATTAAAGGTGTGTGTGTGTGTGTGTGTGCACGCATAATATTGTCTCCTTCATTTGCTAGATTACACTGTGTGCAGATGGAAAGCCGTTCCTCAGACAGAGGACTCTGAGAGACTTTGTTTACTAAGTGGCACACAATGTTCATACACGCATACCCTCACACACACACACACACACACACGGAAAACAGGCAGCAGCAACCACACAAAAGTTTCAAGTTTGCACAAACCACTAATGCATTACAACTCTAAACATTTGCAGCATACTCAGTATGCATCTCACACATCCACAGACTCACACACTCTCTCACAATGGGACTACGAATGCCTTTGCCACCACAGACACATCAGTGTGAGGCAGGCGGGTCGGCAGGCCCCCGGGAAGCCGCAGCGTTGCTGTTTGATGTTGGCAGCTGATTAATGAGATGTGAGGAGTGAGCATTTGACGGGTGCTCTCTGGGCGCCTGTTTGAGGACCCCTCCGTGTGGTGTGTGTGTGTGTGTGTGTGTGTGTGTGTGTGTGTGTGTGTGTGTGTGTGTGTGTGTGTGTGTGAGTGCATGATGTGGGTGGGTGTGTGGTGAGGATGGAGTTAGCCCCCACTGGTTACCCTTGAACACTCTGTGGAGGCAGCCCAAGCTCCAGCAGCTCATCGGGGTGCTGTCACAATTAAAGCAGCGCAGCAGAGCTACTGCAGGAGAGAGAGCCTCCTCACCACACGCTAGCCCCCTCCAGAGACGGAGAGAGAGAGGGAGAGAGAGAGAGAGAGAGAGAGAGAGAAAGATATGGGAAGGATAAGAAGAGATTAGGGTTGGATGACAGAGCAATGACAGAGAGACATGGATGGATGGTGGACCAAGAAAGAATAAGAAAAGGCAAGAGAGAGCAAGTGATAAAGGATGAGCAAAAGTACCAACCTGTTAGTGCCCTGACACCCCAACTGAGTGTTGACCATCAGACACCATCAAGTAACAGACCACTGACCATACTTTTTGTGGTTAACATAGTCGGCACTTTTCAATTCAATTCCATTTTATTATATTTGACACCAGATTTGGCTCTTCGCAGCACTGATTAATGTCTCTGATCAAATCAGCACAGGAAAAGAGAAATGGACGAGAGCAAAGTAAGCAAACAACACGGAGAGTAGCTCATTATTCAACTTTTCTTTTCTCGGTTTCTGCTTCAGTGCACCTTGGCATAGATACCAGAAGTCTTTGGAAGTGTACTGGAGAGACGAACACCATTCTTTTAAAAGTTGTTTCCTCAGTTGGTGTTTTGATGATGGTGGTGGACAGCAGTGACTAACACTCTGCTCCAAAATCTCCAATAGATGATCAATTGGTGATTGTAAAAGCCATCGCATATGATTTACATTATTCTATACTCATCAAACTGTTCAGTGAGCTCTCGTGCCCTGGATGGGGGCGGAGTTATCCTGGAGAACACCACTCCCATCAGTATCAGAATGTTTCATCACAGGATAAAGACGATCTCTCAGGATAACTTTGTACTGACAACTAACTTTGTACTCTCTAAGGGGACACAAACCATGTCAGAAAAACACACTCCAGAGCATAACAGATCCACCACATTTTGCCACCACATCATGTCACTCTAAATTTCTGCAGCATATTGTCCAAGCAGAATATTGAACTTCCAAGCGCACACTTTAAACAGATCCACAGCGTGGTGAAAAAGCATACACCCAGGTCATAAATTCACATGCTACTGTTCTTAGTAGTATGTAAGTAAGAAGTACTGATCCAGGTAAGTGGTGCACTTTTTTCCACACACTCTTGAGTGTGTGCTTTGGAACACATCCTTGTTTCCGTGATACTGGGACTTCCAGTTTTCCCTTTTTTGCTTATGAATACAGACTACTGCCACCTCCTGGTATGATGAGTAGCTGGTTTTGTCAGGGCCCTTAGAGGAGACAAGTGAAGGAGATGAGACTGGCAGAGATTAAAACTGCGAGCTGAGAAGAGAGACGAGAGTGGGGAGGGCAGAACGGAAGAGAAGGAGATGGAAAAGATAGAGGGAGGCGTGAAAGAGTGAGTCAGAGGTCAAGAGCAGGTGAGAAGGATGAGAACGAGGCTTCCTAAGCAGTGTGCGCGCATGTGTGTGTGTGTGTGTGTGTGTGTGTGTGTGTGTGTGTGTGTGTGTGTGTGTGTGCAGAGTTTACCCTGCCTTTACTGCAGTTGTTAGCTGTCTGACATAGCAGTGGCAAGTCTCTCACTGGGAGCAGCTCTTTAATTAGCTCCTGATGAGGACCTTCAGGAAAAAGAAGCAGGTGATTGGACTTCTTATCCAAATAATTACCCCAATTAAGTCATTAAGACCTTGGGCATAGCCGAGCTCGGCACTGGCTCCCCTGTGTCACAGCGTCCCTGATCTTCGTTGCCCTGTGTGCATGAGAGTGCGTAAGTCTAGGCTTTTTGTCGTTCTGTATGGAGGAAGTGTGTTTATGCCAGCAGTCTTTGTATTGTGCTTTTGCTTTATATCTTTTTAAATATAACAAGACATTTTATTTTTGTCACTATCTCAGTATTCTTACACTTTTCACACACTCTCAAACACAAACCATGAAGAAGCAGGTTGGTTTTCCTGTGTCTGGATGGCTGTGTGTGTGTGTGTGTGTGTGTGTGAGTGTGTGTGTGTGCGCCAGTGGCTCTCAAAGTGCCCTGCTGCATTGTGGAGGATTAAGTGTGGGTGACTATTGGGGCATGATAGAGGCAACTTCTCACAGTCACAACCTCTCTGCTCCTCATTCACTATACCACTGTGTGTGTGTGTGTGTGTGTGCTTGTGTGTGTGTATACCCCATCTACCAAAAGCTGCACTGCTACACTAATCCATTGCCAGGGTTTTTCTTCTTTTTTTTACCACTGTTTTGGAATGATGTGTACATGTATGAGAATGGGACTAAAAAGAGTGAAAGAATAGAGAAGGATCTCAGTTGTGTGTGTGTGTGTGTGTGTGTGTGTGTTTTATTCTTTGTTTTAATGCTGAAGGTGTCCAGGTGTGTTTTAGCTTGCTGAACATAGAAGCCCACATCTGGATCAGGCCAATGGCTCTCCATCCAGATGTGCTCACACTCTAAAGAAGACCTCCTTTTTTTTTTTTTACAATGGAGCGAAGGGGGGCATCAGCTGCCTGTCAGGTGTTTGCATAGACACAAACAGATGTTATTGTGATGAGAGAGAAAGAGAGAGAAAAGACAAAGGGGAAAAACAACAATAATGTTAGACGAGTTAAGAACTCAGACGTGATGATCGGAGAGGAAACGAGGCATACAGACAAAGTGCACACGCTCTTGGCCCTGAATTGGTTCCTCCATCTGGCCTGTGTGTATGCGAGCATCTGGGCATGTGTGTGTTGGCATGTGTTTGTGTTTGTGTGTGTGTATGTATCATAGTGCTTTAGGCCAATTTATTGTACAGCTCAAATTGTGAAATTAGGCACGACACTGATCCTCAGCTTATTAAGCATGTCAGATATTTTCACATATTTTCAACAAGAATCATGCAGAGAATAAAAATAAGCTCAGATCAGTCTAAAGGACCCCATATTCACAAACTGTGTGAGCGAGAAATAGTAATAAAGTGTGGTATACATTAAAGTATTGGCACCTTGTCTCTCCTCTGAGTGGTGCAGAGGTAAAAGCCTGAGCTTGCTCTGTAACCTCTGCTCAAATCTTTCTTTCCTCCTTGTTATAATGTATCTGGATTGCATCCTTATAAGGATTTGATGACTTGCCTTTTTACTTAGTAGTAAAATGTGTCTCCAGTTAGCCAGATTGAAATCCAATTGCTGTATTGTACATAATATTCAAATCAGCACATAACACTTGCCCACCAGCTGTTTCCAGATGTTTTATGCACAAGATGTGTGCTGCATTGTGATTTTGCATGTTGTTAAGGAAATTAATTTCCTTAAAGGCTCTGTAATTTATGATGTAATGTTTTGTAGGGGGTTGTGGTTGCCATGTATGGCAGATTGAGACAGCTGCATGTATAATCACAGACCCTGTGAAGAGATTTGAACAATCAGATTTATATTTATGCAGTATTTACATCATTTCACCTTTATCCAGGTTGACATGAGGAAGTGCTCTGTATTCTCCGGTATTTGTATATCTTTATGCTTATACAGATCAGCTAATGTTTGATGCAGATTTAGTTCTCATTTCAGTGCCTAGTAAAGATAATAAAGTCATAGTATGCCTAGCATGACTCATAGCATGACTCAGACATTTGGATAGCTAGGGGAAATTCATTCCATTGCCTGTGTGAAGAGAAGGGTTTTGATGCATGTCCTTGTGTTTTGAAAGATGCTATACAATCTGCTTTAAAGTGCACCTGAAATCAAAATTGGTGCTTCAGAGTTTTCTCTTATACTATGTCCACACTAATAAGTTTTAGTTTTAAAACGCATCACTTTTCCTGCATTTACACCTGGCATAAGGGCTACTCTAGTTTTAGTTTAAAAACTCTGGAGTTGTGTTTTAGTGTGGATGAGAGAAAACGGAGGCTTTTGTAAATAATGACTCAGACGCCCACATTCGCTTCCTGATTGGGTCTTATCAGCCACGACGTACCCTTCTCTGATTCGTCACTCTCCTGTCACGTGACCCTTTTCTGGCAGAACACCAAAGGTATCAGCCTCGACTACCAGTGGTGAATGCAGCATGAGTAATAAATTACAGGCATTGCTGACCTTATTGTCTTTGCTAGCAGCTGATGTGCAGTTAAATACTGCATTTTATACTGCTACAACTGCCTACATGCACAGAAGTCAAGCTATTATTCGAGCGATCTGCAACTAAGCAACCAACTGTTGTGTAGACAATCTGCTTCCTCTTTATATCGGCACACGCCTGCACAGTGTACATGAATTGTTCAAAGATTATACAAACACCATTTTAAAACTAAAGCGTGTTAATGTGGACGTAGCCTTAGTGTTCTTACTGTAATTTTATACCTCATCACTTCTAGCAAAATGATCAAAAATATTTGCTGATTCCTATCTAGGCAAAACTTTGTACTCTATAATGACATACGTCCTGCTCCCAGAACTGTCTTGCTCTATAGTGGTGGCTCATTAGCAAACGTGGTTCTTCAGTGTGTTTTGGCTTTGCGTCTTCCTGTACACTATTCCCATTTCCCATTATTCCCTTTTGAGCGTATTCATATTGAAGAGAGAGAAAAATGTATGAGGTCGCAGGTATGTGACAGACACTTTTTGGAGGTGTTTTACAAACTTGGGGCTCTTCAGTGCCAGAATATGTCACTTCCACAGACTGAGTGAAGATGTGATTTTGCCTTTATACACCATTGGGGCTTCTTCATCAGTAATAACAAGTAAAATGTTCTTGTTAATCTCTTCGCTGTTCTTCATCTTTAGTTAGCTTACAAAGCTACTGCCAGGTTTGTTTCGATTTTGTAGCGCATGCGATGCATCTCAAATGCTATTGGGTGTTGTGTAAGTCAGTCAAGCACAAGACCATGTCACATGTACCAAATCAAATCAGAGTTAAGAAGCCATTTCATGTGGACTTTAAATCTGTTTTAAATGCTTCTTGGGCGCATTAACGCTTAATGTTTAATCCTTTTCCAGATATAATGCTAATTCTCAAGATACATGACAAAACCAGATGTAAACAGGAACAGGCTTTTTCTTCTCTTAAGAAACTAGAAAGAACACACACTCACTCACACGCACACACACATTGAGCATGCACAAGCAGGTGACATTATGGTCTTCAGACTGCAGTGGGGCTTTTTACTCTGGAGCCTAAACATCCCCCCTACACCTCTGTCCTCATGGAGAGGGGACAAGCAATGATGACAGGAGGAAAAGCCTGCAACAAAGTTAAAATGAAAAGCGTCCTCTAAACAGGGCGCTGACACGCTTCCTTTGTTGTGAATGCATGCGCATTAATATTGATTTTTGTAACTCGGATATGGCTCCCTCAGGGGGAGGTTTGGTGTCACTCCCTCCGGGGAAAGCTTCTCTGAACATGCCAACTTTGTCGTCTTTAATAATCCCTATGTCTGACACACTGATGTTAATATTAGTATGGATGTTTTTGTTCCTAACCTTTAAGTAGCACAGAGTAGGTGTAGCAGAGAGAGAAGAGTGAGGTGGGAGGAGCTAAAGAGAGACAGAAATTGTCAAAATGAGAGATACACTTTGAATGGGTCACCTGTGTCTTCTCTTCATCATGTCCTTATGTTAAGAGCCCTTACATCTGGGCTGACAGACTTGAGTAGCCTTGAGTGATTTTAATGGCTCTCTGCTTCTCTTAGCCATCAGAAAAGAATCGAGCTCTGTTTCAATTTCAGAACTGCATGGATGCGTGAGACAGGAGGTGCTCAGTGAATCTCAAACAGCATTTACTTCAAAAAGGAGGTGGAGCCGGGGCATTTGGAGCCATTTTCAACCCATAAAATGCAGATTTTTATAAAATTGGTAATTTTGTCAATAGTAACACCAGCACTGATGTGTTTAATCACAGTACAGTCTTATCATTTAGTTTATCTCTCTATAAACGCATTTAAGTGCGCAGTACCTCCTTAAATATACTTGAAAGCATGAAGCTAGATATGGTGTGTTTGTATTTGGTTTAAAGTTTCTAAAGCCTTTGGGGTGGGCTTTAAATAACCGTTGAAACATTGAGAAGACCCGGACAGGGTGAGAAGCTGAAGTACCTTGGGTGATATTGCCTCAGAAACCCCAGACATGTGGCCCAAGGTATGATGAGAGATTTCTGTTCCGAGGAAGTGGAATGCAGGCAGACAGACTTCTCCGTCATCCTATAGGAGGATGGGGTCTCTTCTCTTTCTCTCATTCCCTATTCCCTAATCTGCAGATAGAAACCCGTTCCATTAAGTGACATCAAAGGAAGCGCCCTACGCAGGGAATAACAGAGACATTCGAGACAGAAGCCCAGCTCTCTTTGTAAAGAGGCTTAGCAAATGACAGTTGTCTCCACAATGCAGAATGAGCCGTAGTACTTATCAGAAGATTTGGCCTTTTTTTCTTCTTTGGTCCTTGTATGAATATTGCATAATTATGTTTCTGCAATCTTTTTCAAGTTCAAGAATTTTGCATTCATACTTACAGGCCATTATATATTTACTCATGACCACATAGAAATATACCATTGAGATTGAACAGATACTGTGTTCTAAATAGATACAAATGCAGATATGATATCGAGTTTCTTTTCTTTTTTTGTCAGAAAGGTTCACAGAGTGTCTGGTTGAGACTAGAGGTGTGCATCACGACTGAAATCCCACAGGACACAATAAAAACCTTGTGCAAGCTGGATGATTTTACTTTCATGCAAGCGCAAGCAAAAGGTCACATATAAAGCTTGCTGGACAAACGAGACCAGCGTGCAGTGGTCCTTAGTAACTGCTTGGACTTGGTCTCAGTGGTTTAAATTAGGCTAGTTGGGAAATAGAACCAAGTAAATTTATTAGGAAATGTTGCGGGCAGGTACAAACACAAAATAATAACCCAGCGAGCAGGGTTAAAAGCAGTCCCGTGCACTAAACATTCACTGGTTGCAACCAATTTGCGAACTCGAGTGATGAGGAGTTGCTAGAGCCAGAATTCACAGACCATGCTGACAGTGCTGGCATTTCTATCGCTGTTCAACAGTGTTTAATTCCACAAAAAAAAAAAGATTTGGGTTTAAATCTGAATTTAGATATGAATATTTGGAGCACAGCTTTAGAGACATTCAAATACAGACATTATGATACACTCCTAATACCTACCATATAGGTCATGTTGTGACTCTGTCCTATCGGTTGCTCCCAGCCAGCCTTCCTCGACTCAATCAATAGAAAGGAACTAACATTGGATAACTGCTGAGCAGATATTATTTGAGTGGTGGTTCATTCTGCGCAGGCAGACACAGTGTGTGTGCCCTGGTATGAGTGTACCAGATGTTTCAGCATTGTCAGGATTTGGTGAGAGTCCACTTACCAAATATTTTCGGTCAACAGGGGCCTTGTGGTAAGTATTTGACCCTGATGAAAGGTGGAAGACGATCGATACAGATTGTTCATGGAAAACCATGAGCTGTAGTGTTCAGCTGTTTATTTACAAGATGTTGATGTAAAGAGTGTATCTAATGTTGTGATAATGCATCAGAGGTTAGTGGAAGTCCTAGCTGGATGTGTATACAGTATGCATATGTATGTTTGTGTATATAATGTTGTCCAGCATGCTGATCCAGAGGCAGTGCACAGCTGCATGCAGGGCAGGGGCAGGGATGGTCCAAACCCAGCAAGGTCACTCCTACTGTTAAACAGAGCCGCATTACAGCCAGAACAACCAACACACATCACTCAATCACTCTCTCACTCTTTCTCTCTCCTCATGTTTTCTTTCTTTCTTCCTAGTCTCTATTAAATCTGCAAATTTTTTGTGCACTCTTCCTCTGTTTACCTATTCAGATCTCTCACTCTCTCTCTCTCTCTCCCTCTCTCTCTATCTCTCTCTCTCTCTGGAGGTACAGATGGACACATTTGCAGGTTAACTTGAACAGCTGGAGGTGCATTATTAGCATCCTGCTGCTTCCTCATATTTCCTTGTTTTTTTTTTCAAGCTTCCTTTGCAGGCAGATAATTCACAACCATGACCAAAGACATAGTTGGTGTCCTGATAGAAAGGAGACGCAGGGACGTAAAGAAAAAACAGGCAGCAGGCAGGCACAGTCGACCCAGGCTATCATACAGAACAAAGTGGATCGAGCTGCAGTTTGCGTCCCTGTGCAAACACATGAAATGTACAGCAGATGTAATTATGTGGATTTCTGCATTGCATATGTGTTTGCATCAAGGAGGAGGACAGAAATGAAGTCCCAGGAGTCTGCCGTGTCCTCATGGGCTGAGGCGACAATGAACTATTGTTATGGAATTGCTTTCGAACTGCATTTGGGAGATTGTGCATGGATAAAAAAAAGCCTCACAATGCACCCAGGGGAATAAGATTAGGCACATATGTGTGTACACACATATACAGTACAAATGATCACACACACACACATGCAGTACATTTTGTAAATGTTTGGCAGTTATTAGGAGTATGCTGTCGCTTTTAGAGTGCTTGTGTGTTTTTGTCAGTTGTCGTTTTACTGATGTTTAACACAGCTGTGTCCTCTGGCAGCCATTGCATTTAAAAGCAGCCTATCACATTCTCTAAAGGCTTTGCATCAGATAGAAGTGTGTTCAGATAGTTTTGTGTGTGTGAGCGTGTGTGTTGGTGAGAGCCGGTCCAGAAGACATGCTGCTCAGGCCACACTGAGCACCAGTTCTCAAATTCGATAAGACTCCGTACAGACCAAGCCTGGCCAGCAACACTGGCCCGAACACAGCTGACCGCTGACTAGAGCCGTAATTACCCTCTCTACTGCAATTAACAATCTGGGGTTGTGTGTGTGCCGGAGACAGACGGACAGATTGCCAGCGTTAAAATTTCGAGTCTGGCAATGGACTATCATGATGATGGCTGAAAGTTTTAGAAAGAAACTCGTCCGTTTTTAACATCTCCATGCTCCAGAACGGTTAACTGCTAACAGGTTGACACGGCAACCTTCCTGATATGGATGTGCCATCTAGTGGATGTAACTTTTAAATTCGGGTGTACCGAAGGTACGCAGGAGAATACGTGAACAATTCTGCCCATGCCGGCACACTTAGAGGCATTTCCGCAAATCACAGTCATACCCAGAACCCAAAACTGAGAAACTCAAGAAAACAAGGAACACCAGAGAAACAGTAGTACGCAGATATGACGTGAAACACAGAAGGTTTAAATACACAAACTAATGGAGGAGGAAGTAGACACAATAGTGGAGACCAAAACAGAAACTCAAACACAAACAAAGAACACATGGTGCTGTTGCCACGGCAGCCAAGACGTAACACATTTACCGGTGTGTTTTATTGCTGATTTACCATGTAAAAAAACATACGGCCAGGAATGTCAAAAGTGTTTGGAAGCTGCTTCATATTTCAGAGTATGGCTTGATTTTGGGAGGAGTGTGTGGGACATGTGTGTGAGTGAGAGAGAGAGAGAGAGAGAGAGAGAGCGAGAGAGAGACATACCGATGCTATGAATGTCAGATGAATAAAGGTGTACAGAGAAGTATAGAGCACCCAGGGAGGAAATACTGTTTATGAAGATTTTATCACATGGATGCTTCATTGGTGCACATTTTATTTAGGCACTTTATGTATCGTATATATTGCAAATTAAGATTAAGCATGTATATAGCCAGAGTGCATGTTAGCGCACACAAATAAGTGACCCAGTGACTGACATTTTCACTGGCCATCAAAAAGAGCAGTAACACATTGCTCTGCATTTTTGACTATCGCTGTTTGCACGGTCGTGGCAAGGTCAGTGTGTTGTATCGATGCCCAGCACTGAGCCAGCCTGCTCTGCTTTAGCCCTGCCTTTGGCTGATTTCTCCACTGCTTTGATTGCAGTAGGCTGCAGGCCACTGCCCGCCTCACAGTGTGCCATCTCTTTATCAGCCCACTTATCTGTGTGTGTGTGTGTGTGTGTACGTGTATGTGTGTGTGTGTGTGTGTGTGTGTGTGTGTGTGTGTGTGAGTGGAAATGAGACTGCTTCTGCTAGCACTGGGTGGCCAGCAGGCAGCCACAGCCAGACCAGGCCGACTTGCTGGAGAGCAGGACCCATAGATGTGTGCTGATTGGTGAAATGCTAAAAAGTGGGGAGGAGTTAATAGTACAGAAGGGACCTGATTTGTAAAGAAAAAAAGGCACTCTGTAAGTGGCTTTTTATGGGCAGATGAATAAAAGTGTGGGGAGGATGAGTGTTATTTTGGTGGTGCATTTGTACTGCAGGAGCCCCTGCAGTGCTTTATGGGTAATGAAGTTCCCTGGAGAAGAACACTATAGTGTAACAGGGTTTAAACAGAGAAGTGAAGAGTAATTGCTTTGTTAAAGCACCGAAGGTCTCACATGATACAGGACATCTAAGAGATGACGATTCCCATCTGTGTGCATAAACAGCTGCCGATGGTGTGAATCTAGTTCTACACTCAAAAATAGACATCCAAGGAATTTTCCGATGCATGAGGCTTGGAGAGGTCAGACTAGTTAAAGAGGAAAAGGGAAAAAAGAAAAGAGGCTTCGGAGTGTGCCTTGGAAGGAGACTTTGTTTGTTTGCTTGTTTGCATGAAGGTCGGTTTTCTGCATGTTGGAGGGATCCAGCATCCCACTGTTATGTAATCTGATAGGAGATTCCAAGCTGGTCAGCTCCATATGCCGTCCGCTGCTGCCAAAACTATCCGAAGCCGGAGACTCCATCCCGTTTGGCAGCCAGAAAGAGAGAGCTTGAGGGAGCAAACAAGAGCGAGCATTTCGGAAATATTTGCTGCAGATAATGGGAAACGTGCGAATTAGACCCGCAGCCAGGAGGGATGGAGAGAAGGGGAGATAGTGTGAGACAGGGAGGGTGAGTTAGCAAATTTACCTCTCACGCTTAAAGGCAGTGTGTGTTGTGCAGGTTTTGTTGAGTCACTGAGGGCACCGTATGTGATATCCATGTATAATATGTAGAGGGACTGCAGCTGGGTCGGAGTGGGCATGAGGGAAACTCGTGTATTAAGGAGACGGTGTAGATTGATTCACACTGTGGCGTTGTTTGTACGTGTGTCCGTAGCTCTTGGGATTGTCTCAGCACTGCAGTACTCTGTGTATTTATGTGTAAGTGCAAAGAAAGACAGGAAGAGGGAGTGAGTAGGAATCAGTAGCTCCTGAGACCCTTCCAGCTCTGCAGCAGTGTGTGTGTATCTGTGTGTGTGTGTGTGTGTGTGTGAGTGTGTGCGCGTACACTCCCGCTTTGGCCCACATTGCCACCCCCACCGGCATGGGTCAAGCTCAGCACGCCGCCGCTTCTCCCTTCTCTCCCTCTCTGAGTTGCCATGGTAACACACCTTGAGCTCGCCCCCTAGAGAAACCCGGTTGCCTCCACCCCTTCTTTCACCCTGGCCCCCATCTCCCTTTTCCTACCCTCCCTCTCGTTGCTCTCCCGCTCTCTCGCTCGCCATCCGGTCCATCAATCTGGGGCCGGAGCTGCAGGCCTTAGGGCCAGGGCGAGAGGGGCCGAGCCCAGCGGGAACTACTGCTCCCATCCACACAGCTCATTTATGTGCCAGAGCATGCTACAGGGGGTGGTGGGAGGAGAGAGAAAGAAACATGGAGAGGGAGAGGGAGCAGAAAAGGAACTGGAGGGAGATGGACAGGAAGAGGAACATAGTGTAGTGGAAGAGGAGAGTAAAGGACAAGATTCGGGCGGTAGATGGGGACGGGAGCTCAGTACAGACGTGTCTGTCTCAGGGGGAGAGTACAGGCCAGAGCTCCACCTGGCTCCCTCTGGTCAATTAGCTGGAAGCACATTGGCCAAGGTTTAGCAGCAGCCACTGCAGTGTTTGTGCAAGATGGAGGCATGCTTAGTTGGTGGAATAATGCACAAATACTCACATTGCTACGGCACTCCGCCTCATGCTACTCCTTGTAATCTATGCACTGTGAGTGTGTTTTCATGCACTACTAATAATACAGGCATTATCTGATTTAATGCGATATTAAAGATTCAAAGAAACTAATAAAGACTTTCATTTTTTTTCTACCTAGATTTGTGTGTGTGTGTGTGTGTGGGGGGGGGGGGGGGGGCGTAGAGAAGAGCCTTAGCTCCAAAAAGGAGAGCAGCATGCAAAGTTCAATCATAAAACAAAATCTTTGCCACTAAAGCATCACTATGTAAATTTACAAATTTACATCACATCTTTTTTTTTTTTTACAGTGAGTTTACAGACTCCAGTGGTTGCATTGCGACTGTAGAGCAAAGTGCACTTCAATAAATCATTTCAACAAATCAAGTACTCGACACAGAAAATGAGTGAGCACTCGAATTCCTTGGGAAGGGGAGTGAAATTAAAAAGAAATTCAATTAATGATAGACTCATGTGGACCTAGAGTTTGCCTGTTGTCAGATTATTGAAGTGTATGTAAGTGTATTGATCAAATTCTTACCATGTACAGAGAAACATCGCTGATATCACTTATTGAGGTCACCGTGTTTTTTTTTTAAGTATATTCTATATGTTGTTCTTTCCTTTGCCTGTGTCATCTCTAACAGAGCAGTCAGGTCTCTTCTGTCTCGCTCCCCGTAATAATGCTGGGAGATTAAAGACAGCTTTAAAGGGTGTTTGAGCCGTTTAACATTTTCCCGCTGTTTTCTCAATCGAGCTGTACCGCCTGTGCCCAGCCAACGATGCGACTCTGGTGGAGTCCTCTGACTCTGATTAGCTGATCGATCCATCAATCAGTTTAGCTCTCCATTCCCTATGCCTTTACATGCACTGAATCTCCTGTTTGGCAGAGGCTGTAATTGAATATGGTGTGCTTCCAGACAGGCATTTTACTTCCACACACCTGGAACGCTCCCTCCGTCTGCCTCCAAGAGAGAAAAAAGAGACTGTGAACTTTCCTAGCCATTTCTTTGGCATGATTGCGCTTTTGCTAGCAACATTTTTGGCAGCCTCTCCCTGTGTCCTCTATTAGGATTCTCTTGTCTTCTTATGGCATGATTCATTTTCCTACATACTTGGTTTGTGTGTGTGTGTGGGTGGGTGGGTGTGTGTATGGGTGTGTGTTTGGTCTTTAGTTATAGGACGGTTCCCCTTAGTACATTGCGGTCTTTCTGCCAAAGTAGTCCATGTCAGCTGCACTGATCAAATACTCTCCCTGACACCATGGGGCTGGTTGATGGTAACAAGCAATCCCTACATGTGTCCCACACACACACACGCACACACACATGCACACACACACACTGGAGTGGAAAGCTTAGTGTTAGAGCAGAGGCTAAAAAACAGATGATGGAGCATGTTGCACACTTGCTGATCAAACCACAGCAGGGCTCACAGAGAGAAGCATGTTTTTTTATCACACACACACACACACACACACACACATTCATACATACACGCACACACAGGCCCCCTAGCTACCATTACTTTTGGCTGGACAGCCCAATTATCCCTTTGTTTTCTGCTTTCTTTAGCAGAATTCCCTTCCTCTCCCCATATCCCTCTCATTTCCCCAATGTTTCTCTTTGGTATCGTTGTGCTCTCGTTCCTCTCTCTCTCTTTCTCTCTCTCTATCTCATTTAAAGCCTCTCATCCTGCTATACAACAATGGTTCATCCAAAATACCCTGTGAATGCTGTATTGCCACTGATTCCAACTTCTTTCCACAAAAGGAATCGTCTCCGAGTCCAACGTCTTTGAGGAGACACACCAAAGCGCTGTTCTTGCCAATCTATCTTAAAAAAAAAACTCTAAACCCCACACCTAACTGAGATAACCTGCTTTCCCACCCCTCCCTGTCCTTTCAGACAGGATTAGAGCTCCCCTGCTCAGGCCTTTGAGACAGCGCTTAGATTGGAATCATCGGAGGTCGTGTTTTTCGGACAGGAGTTTGGGAGGTCTGGGGGATAGCAGGGATGGTTGATTGAAGAGTTTATTAACCCCACACACCCCTGGAGCTTGATAGATTCCGTTATGACTTCTGTGCCACCCCATATCTTCATGATAGGAGAGGGGGGGGGGGGGGTGTTTGGCGTGGGGGGTCTGGAGATGGGCAGGCTGATGCAGCGCGGCCAGCAGGATGGCAGCGCTCAGGTCTGTGTGGCGTGTGGGTGATAAGAAGGGAGTGGAGGCACCCAGCTAGGACCCAACGCCCACCTTTCATCTGTCCTACTCTGGTTGGAGGCAGGGGGCCACTGATGTCACTTCGGACAGCTTAAAATAGAGCTGCAGGCAGGGGGGAGGGCACGGCGCCCATGGTGCTGAGGGGTGGCAGGCAATTACCGGTCGGGAAAAAGACAGCACTGGGCAAGGGAGAACAGGAGAGGGAGGAGGAGGGACAGTGGGGATGGAATGGTCAGCCTGGACCGAGCAGAGTAAAGAGAGCAAGGTTGAATATACTACTTCTATTAATAACTATAAAAGTTCTACATTGAACAGATTAGAATTATTCAAATTAGATGTGTGTGTGTGTGTGTGATTGTGTGTGTCTATTTCTTCGTTCGTTCCTCTCTTTTCTCCCGCTACCTCTTTTCTTTTGCTCTGTCTCGGCCTGACCCCACTGCTGCGCGTGTAACCTGTTGTATCATGGGCTCTTCTGTTGCAGAGGAAGGCATCAATCACGAGTGCAAGCTGTGTAACCAGATGTTTGACTCTCCGGCCAAGCTCTTATGCCACCTGATCGAGCACAGCTTCGAGGGCATGGGTGGCACCTTCAAGTGCCCTGTCTGCTTCACAGGTAAGGGGGGCTTGCCCGTGGGGTCGAGGGCATAGGGTCAGGGGCAGAGAAGACATGTGTGGGTGGGACTTCTGCACAAACGTACACATGTTCAGAAATTACAGGCCGATCACTTACAGTGTCTGCCCACTCACTGATACATGTGTGTAATTGGACTCATTCATGTAGGTTAATGACGCATGATTGCATGCAGTTGCTCAGGTTCTGTGCGTATGGAAATGCAGACGTACTCTATTACATGCTCACTTGCACATGCCCTAATTGTGTGCAATTAAACAGATGAGTTTGTTTTTAACCTACTCTTAATAACTACACAAATTTTTTGTATCCTCTCTGCTGGCTGCTTTCACTATGTATTTTCGGTGTCTTTGTCTAGCTAATTAATTGAACTGAATGAACACATTATATTAATATGAGGCTGTGTGGATAAGCAGAAAAACAGCTGTGAACTCTTTATATCCATATCATGAAGCACATTGTGTAGCTCAGAGAGATGGCTCAGTTACAACTGGTTTGTGTCAGTGACATTTCGTAAATTAAACATGGTTCAGTTTAAAGGAATTTTCTGTGATCAGCAGTTTCAAGTCAAGGCAAACATTTGTCCAAGTTTGATGAATGTTTGTATTGCTTGCTAACAGCAGAGCTGATAGCTGCATAGGCAGTCCTTTGTATTAGAGCACATCTGAAAAGCGCTAATTTTATCAGTAGGCACACATGAAGCGTAAGATATTGTATAATGCTTCTCGACCCGTCTAAAAATAAATCCAGAACGGAAACAGGCCGGATGGTACACAGACCGCTTTTACTATTGTGTTTTCTTTTCTTTTCTTTTCTTTTCATGGTCAGCTAGCTTGCTAGCGGCTAAATCACACAGATTAGCAAGCAGTAGCCTGCTAACTAACACCTAAGAAGCAAAACATTGCGTGTACACTTGACTGCGGATTTGATTTAAATTCTCATAATTAATTTACAAGGTTAAATCGCTTTATTTATACATTTTCCTCGCTCTCACCATAACACCGTTAGCCGCAGCTGAAACGTCGAGTTACAGCTAAATACCAAAATAGAGGGAGTGGATTCCGGTTTGGCCTATTTGAACTGGAAATTTAGCCTGGCTGTGACTTTAAAACTGAATATTATCTCAGTGAAATAAAAAACTAAAATGACTCCACTGTACCGTTCAAGGATATATTTCTCTATGGACATAATTCAGAAAGAAAATATTATGACAGGATCTTATGTGGAAGCAGAGGAATAATAAAGGTGTAATAAAGGTCAGCGTGGAGGAGTCAGGGTGTCCCGGGCAGTCCGGATCTCCCGATGCACTCACAGTAAAGTTAATGAGTTCTGACCTCCCTGTTGAGATGTCTGGTGGGAATGGAGGCCTCCTGGGCAGAGCATGCCACTCTGGCTTTCCAGGCTTACCCTGCTGGAGAAGTAAGAGGAGTAGAGCAAGGAGAAACTATTCTGAGTATGATTATCATCGAGTGTGACACAGCTGCTGCTGAAACAGATATCAGAATTTAAGAACAGAGATCATTGTAATTGTACACCATGTGACGCAATTAGCTGAGAGTTGGTGACAGAACAAACTGAATAGGATACTGGGCATCATTCAGGAAAGCACTTTAAACAGACAAGTGAGTGACGTATAAGCAATTACACTATATGGACTACCAACACACTCAGCAGCACAAAACAAAACAGTGTGTCATGTAGCCATACTACATATAGCTTATCCATCACCCTTATCATCTTCACTAACAAATAAAAATCAACCGTGTTATCATAGTCAAAGCAGACACATTTCTGAGTGTAAAGCAGGTTGATTTATAGGCTCTTCAAAATAACTGGCTTTTTTTTATTTATTCTTTTTCACATAACTTGAGACAAAAAGGCGTTAGTTGGAAAAGGCCTTAGAAATACCATAGAAGCATTTCCTAATGTTTATTTTTGGCACATTGAATGGCCACTAACATCACCTCAATTTTAAGAACCAATTTATTGAATAACTAATTTGTCGTGTCTGTCTGAGGTGACACAGTGGTGCAGTGATTACAGCTGGAAGATTCCTGGTCCCAACCCGCTGGTTGACTTGGGCCGTTCTGTGCGGAGTTTGCATGTTCTCCCCATGCCTGTGTAGGTTTCTTCTAGGTGCTCCGGTTTCCTCCCGAAGGCATGCGGATTAGGTCAACTGGCTGCTCTAAATTGTCCACAGGTGTGAGTGTGAATGACGCCGCTCGCCCAAAGTCAGCTGAGATTGTCTCCAGCTTCCCTGCGACCCTTAACGGATAAGTGGTATAGATAATGGATGTCTGTCCTTTTTAAACATTTGTAAGAAGAGTACAGAGCAACATCTACAGTTTCGCCAATGACAATATTTATGACAATACAGGAGACAGCTACAACCTACACTTTTCTGCTTTTTCAGATAAGATATTAAATAAAACTCACCTATCAGAAAAGTCAAATCATTAAAGGAAATGACACGAGGCGTAATAGACGTGGTTACTTTTGCACCTTGCCAGCTTTAGCTACGTGACCTTTGACCTGTGAATTCACAAAGCTTGTCTTGTGAATCAACAGAAAGGCATATTTGTAGTAGAATTCCTTTTGTTTTTCCTTTCTGCCTTCTATGATTTTCTTGTTAGTAATGTTGGCACATCGGCAAAGGTTAAGAGACAGTGTAACAGTGTTAGGAGAGACAATAACTGATTTGGGAGGCATGATATGAGAATGCTCCCTGTGATGCTGATCCTGCCGAAGCTTTTTGAGGCTCTCTGTTACTGCAGCGCATTTATACCAATGGCAATTTGAAAGGCTTAGGATTTGTGTTAAGGCTTGAAGGTCTTTAAGGTGAGGCGGATACATGTATGGGTGTGTGAGTGTGTACACATTTGTGTGTTTGTGTTTAGCGGAGAGCATTAGCAGAGGTCAGAGAATAAAGGGCAGCATTATAGAGAAGTGATGTAATCCGCTCAGTCTCTCCAGGGCAAAGCCCTCTCTGTACGTGTGCATTTAGCTAAACAGCTGTGTGTGTGTGTGTTGGGTGTTATGTTCACGAACACTTTTTGAAAGTCACTTTGAACCGCTTGTCAACTGACATTTGGGAATCAGAAATCATTATTTCAGCTTGTCAGCATTACTGACTGGTGTTACAGGCCTGACTGTTCAACCCCAGCCCTATACTTTCTACCATATTAGTCTGAGTTTGTTTTTTTCTCTTCTTTTTTGCTCTGTTCATCATTCAACATTGACCTGTTAAATACACTTGAATTCCTTGTGCTATTTTTTTTTATCTGGGTTTTTTTTTCTCGAACAGTGAGTCACTGTTTATTTTTCCATTTCCATTTCCCTGGTGTGTCATGGTGTCCAACAATTTGTCCTGCTCATTTTTGTCCTCATGATCTCTCCTTTCTCATTCTTTGTCCACCTCTCGACACCCACCCCCACCCCCCACCCCTCACACACATACAGTATACAGGCCTTTTTTTTTTTTTTTTTTTAGTTTAACACTATTCCTGTGTGGCTTATGAATAAGTAAGTGACTGCCTCTCCTCCAGGGAGTTTTAATAATTCATGTTTTCTACACACACATTGCAAGTTAAGTTTACTGAAATGGAAAAAAAAATTGAAACACAGGAGCAGAACTGAAAATCCTGGGGAAAGGGATGGAGGATGATTTATTGATAAATATCACAAGTCCTTGAGGGCACAGTACAGTCTACCTACAGTTTCTATCCCTCCACTCGTTTCTTTATATCATCCCTCTTTCTCACATACAGAGACAGAAAGCTCTTTTTTTCTCACCCCATGTGTCTGATTGCGTCATTTCCATGAGTTTTTGCGTTCTCTTGCACTAAAAGTGAGAATCTGTGGTGTTGTCTTCTATGATTTGTGCTTGTCCACCAACTCAATCACCGGCTGACATCACTTTTCCCTGAGAGAGTGACTGAAAGTTTTTAGACAATCATCTGATTTCTTTTCTTCTCTTTGCCTATCCTCCAGTGTTCGTCCAGGCCAATAAGCTGCAGCAACACATCTTCGCCGTGCATGGGCAGGAAGACAAGATCTACGATTGCTCACAGTGTCCGCAGAAGTTCTTCTTCCAGACTGAGCTGCAGGTTAGTCACTAAGTCCTCTACACTCCAGATTCCTCCTGCAAGGTAACGGGACATAGCCTATAACCCGCTCGCATGCTAGTGCGTTTTACATATGAGTGTTTGGGTGAAGACTGAGAGCCGTGTCAGCCATCTGAGATCCAGACAAATCAGAGCTAATTTTAGAGTTAAAGGGGGAAACAAGGTGGATCCTCACGACAGCAACAATTAGGTCCACCGTTTTGCGAACCATTCAGATCGCCTCCTGTAGACATAAACATGTCACAAAAAAACACAGTGATTATTTTTGTGTGTTGTTTTAAATCCGATTAAAATTGGAATTCTGGAAATGTAAATGTGAACTGAGAAACTCCAAAAGTTGCTCAGAGGACATAAACTTAATAGAATCATTTTTTCATAGTCAGAAATGAAATGCTAACATTTAAACAGATCATTTGAAACATTTAACATTTAAACAGCTTACACAAGTTGACCTTTCTTTCCATTTTTTTGTAATAGTTCTGTGAATCCACTAAATATCTGTTGCCGTAAATTAAATTCATTTTTCGTTTCCTTTTTGCAAGGACTTTTCCAAACACTTTGCAAACTTTGCACCCAATTTTAAACAACGGATTGACATTACAGTGCTCATTCACGCAATATTATGAAAAATGGTCAAATAAGTTTAGCAATTTTATAATGAAAAGAAAACCTTCTGCTTCATTTGTGTCCTCTTGCACTATGCAGTGGCTGAAATGTAATTCATTGCTCAACTCTGGGTGTGTCGCTTATCAATACTGATCAATACATTAGCACTTTGCGCTTTAATCATTATACTGATCCAGTGCAAATCATGTTACCTTTAAAGTACTGATATAGTATCCTTAATGGTTTTAGACACACAGTCACAGATCCTATACACCGAGTTCAGCAAGACTTTTTGGTGTGTGTGTGTGTGTGTGTGTGTGTGTGTGTGTGTTTGTGTGTGTGTAGTTGGAGGGGGCTGTCATGGTGTAGCGCACATCTCAGACAGACAGCTCTATGCCCAACAGGATTATGCTCAGGTGCACAGAGCAAGTGTTCAGCGTGGATTGTTGACAGGTCATCAGAAATGGGCTTGAGCTATTGTAACGTTATTCATGAGTTTTACAACACTCCTTTCCATATGAGAGTCTCTCTCTCTCTCTCTCTCTCTCCCTCTCTCTCTCTTTTTTTCTGTCTTTCTGTGTCACAGAGGTTTTTGTCAGAGCTTCCTAATTGTAGTCATGCTGACACTGAAACACACACCCACTCTCTCCTCTCTCTTTCCACACACACACTCACACACAGGATGCAAGGCCCTTAAGATATTTTATGGCTACCGAACACACCAGGTGTCTCTTGTTACATAAGATTTTAAGTACTTACACAGGACATGTACACCTCATACCTGCACCCACTTTATCTTTTCTCATTCGGAGCTATGGCAATGCAATCATTTATAAAGCAACAAAACATATGATTGAAATGTTCAGAAAAGCAGTATTCAGAAAAGAACTGAAGAACAATTCTTGCAGTAGTCCTCTCCTCCTGGTCTCTCCACCCTAACGCTTTCCTCACCAAAACTACACCACTAAGTGTTAAGGGAAAAAATCTGATACTCTTTATTATTATTAAAGATAAATATAATAATAAACTTAAACTAGCGGTACAATCAGTTACATGTCAAAACATGTACAATCAGTTACACATCTCTCCTTGTGGTTCTCAAAGTGGGGTCCTGGGACCCCAGGAGTCTGTAAAGCATAGCCAGGGGTTCATGGTTTGTTTGGGTTTTTTTTAACTTAATTACAGTGGTGAGCTCACAACGTTATTAAAGTTATTATATTTATTAACGAGTTCTTATAGTTATTCAACTATGTGACTTGAGTGGGTTTAATCCAAACCTGCATAAATCAAAAACACATAGAATATACATAATTATGAAACCATGTCAACTATGTAAAGGCACTGACATTGTGTTTAAAATAATTGAATTATCATTTGCATGCTCTATTACATTAGTCATTTTTAAAAAAACGTTACAAATGTTTCTTTCCCTCAATATTTGGCATTTTTTTGTGGGTCATCGCAGTCTCCTCTGAGATACTTTGTTTCTGGAAGGTCTTTACCTGGACCTTAAGTGTATGGTAAAATATTCGCGTGAAGCTATTTTTTATAAAAAATCGAATGTGCCAAATCAAGTCAAAATCAAACTCAAATCAAGTTACTGCCACTCTTAAGATCTGAACTGAGCTTCAGTGGTGAAACCTTCAATTCAATTCAATTCAATTTTATTTGTATAGCGCTTTTAACAACAGACATTGTCTCAAAGCAGCTTCACAAAA
>JAQQZR010000037.1:10665011-10675968 GCA_030068235.1 Notoglanidium macrostoma | reverse complement strand
GGGTGACCCGGGGATGGAACCCAGGACCTTCTTGCTGTGAGGCGACAGTGCTAACCACCGCACCACCGTGCCGCCCACGAATAAAATCATGAATGGAAATTCTTATTCAGGGTTTTGTTGCATATTGTTTGCAGTCAATAACGGTGTGATGTGTGGAGCCCACGGACATCACTAGGCGCTGGGTTTCTTCCATGGTGATGCTCTGCCCGGCCTTTAGTGCAGCTGTCTTCAGTTCCTGCTTGTAGGGCGTTTTTAGCCTTCAGTTTCGCCTTCAGCAAGTGAAATGTGTGCTCTACTGGATGCAGGTCAGGGGAACGACTTGGCCACTGCAGAACGTTCCACTTCTTTGCCTTAAACGAAACACATCATGGGATTCCTCTTCATTGTCCGTCTGCACTGTGAATCGGAGCAGGTAATGTACACTGGCAGTCACGTGATCAATAAATCCAAGGGAACCAGTTCCACTGACAGCCATCCGTACGCACACCATGAGGAAGTATGCTTCAGATCGTGAGAAGTTCCTTTCTTCCCTTGTGGAAACTTTTCTCTTCCCATCTTTCTGGTTTAAGTTGGTTTTTATCTCATCTGTCCATAAGATGATTTTTTTTTTTTTTTTGGGAAAAGCCCTAATCTGGTCAACAAGTGTCCCATTTGCAGTAAACTCAATTATTTGCTTACTTTTAGGTGAAATAATGAGGGAATAACACTGAACTGGAACACTGCGAAAAAGCTGAGCAGCCAGTTGTCTAATTGCCGTTGGTGCTTTAAAGGGAGGGTGGAGATGCATATCATCATGTATGATAAGGTTATAAGAAGCATGTTCGGCTTGGCAGCAGACGTAGCCAGAGCGTTCCAGCGCAATTCTCTACGGGTTTCTGAAAAGATTCTGGTGTTGGAGTTCTAGCTATCGTCGGGCTCAGGCCGGGGTTTCAGTCTGCTCCCTTGTGTTTAATGCTGGCTAAGATCATGATCCAGTTGAGGTCAGAAGTCTACTTACTGTCATTGAGGGCATGAGTGTCATGGCAGTATTGGGCTTCCAAGGATTTCTTTGAACTTTTCTTTTTCTGAGAGGAATGATTGCGTCATCTTTTAATAGAAAAAAAAGATTTTGGTGCACAAGTTTTAATTCGTTTTTTTCTTTTTTTTTTTTTCTTTTTTTAATCAGCACACGGTCAGAGTTATACATGCAACGCACCTCATATTTGGTTAAGCGTCCCTTAGCAAGTTCTTCCAAAGTAATCTGCATGCGTGCTGTTTTTAGGAAAACGCCTGCAGGAGTGGATCTGTGTAATCTTGTGCCTCTCGCTCTTCGCCGTCAACTTCTGCTTCCTCCTCCTCAACTTCTCCGCAGTGTCCATCTACAGGATCATCTTTGGCATCGGTAAGCTGCTAGCCATTTTCTCTTTTTCCTTGGAAACGTGTGCGATGATCAAGTGATACGGTTTACAGTCCGAACATGTTAAACGCCTTAATCGTCTAGCTGAAGAATGTACACACGTTTTGCATCTTTCGCGACTCTTCTATTTACATTTTTACATAATGGGGTCTTTACAAGGTTTACAAGGGTCTTTAGGTACCCTTGTTTGCAGATGCTTTTTAAAAGGCAAAGTGCAGTTTTATCCTTGTTAATATTTTAATGAACTGAACATAATCCACATTACAAAGTCCTAGTGAACTCATTTTCCTGGCCATTGTTTCCAAACATTCATTATAGTTAATTATACCAACAACGAAACAGCCGCTTGTTAGCTGTGCTGTTATTAAATGTGTACAGACGTTACTTATACATGCAGTTTAAGTAATATACTTCAATTATAATGCAGAGATTAGGCATTTGTTCTTTTTGTTACTGTTTGTTTCTTTAAACATTTAAAGTTAAATGCGGACTTGTTCTCGTAAACACTTTTATGAGGAAATTAAAGAAAGGTTTCATTAGAAAACACATTTGGCCAAATTTTCTTTCTTTTTTTTTTTTTTTAAGTAAAGACTTAACAAGCATTTTGTAGCACGGAGATCACATTCTCGAACTGAAACGTCTTCTCACTTCTGTAGCACATAAATGCATACAGATAATAACGGGGATACGTGAATTCAATAAATTGAAAGAATTCTTGCATTCAGACTCTACATTTTATTTTAATTTTTTTAAATCTCAAGTCAATATCAAATGAACAGCAGTTTAAATACAAAACTGCAGCCTAAATTAGCAAATTGTAATGGGTAAAGGAATAAAGAGCAAATGTTATAGTACTAGGAGGTTTTTAATATATAGTAATATTATCCAGCTTCTGCAATATAAATCTTAAATCAGGATATTGTGTTGTAGGGCGACGTAACAGACACTGAATGCTTTATTAGGAACATCTGTACACCTGCTCAATCATGCAGTTATCCATAAAATCATGCAGACGCATGAGCTTCAGGTAATGTTCAAATCCAACCCCTGAGAAATATGATCTCGGTGCCTTGTTGGTGCCTGTCAAGCTGGTCCGAGTGTTTCAGAAAATCAAACAAACAAACAAAAAACAGCCAGTAAGAGTCTATGGTAGTCTATGGTACCTCAGATGGCAATATCCGTGATGAGCAGAAAAGCATCTCGGAACGCACAGCACGTCGAATGTTGAGGCGGATGAGCTACAACAGCAGAAGACCACATCGGGTTCCTCTCCCGTCAGCCCAGAACCGGAATCTGAAGTCCTCGTGGAGAGCACTGAAACTGCGCAGTTGAACAATGACCATATGTCACCTTGTGTAAAAAATGCATTGCCTCCTGCAGAACTGCCACTCACTGGGTGTTTTTTGTTTTGTGCACCACTGTAAACTTTACAGACCATTGCGTGTGAAAATCTCAGGACCTCGGCGCCTTCTGGAACACGAAAAACCAGCCAGTTACCACAGTAAAAATCACTGGTCAAAGTCACGGTTTTCCTAATTCTGATGTTTGATGTGAACGTTAACTGAAGCTCTTGAAGTTTTTAACACATGGTTGTAATGATGCATTTCAGGCAATTACGATTGTGGCAAAGGAATTACAAACAAATAATGCTTTGTAAACTTGTAAACCTGCTCACTGATGTAAAAGTGAACTAATATCCCTGAAACAGTATTATAAGCTGTGCAGATCCTGTAACGTGTAACTGATTCGACTTTACTATAATAACAATTGCAGCTTTCTCCCCAAACTTGCAGTTTTTGGTAAACCGACATGGTGCCTTTTGATTATTTTTAACTGAAGCATTTTCTGTGATTATCAACACAATAATCATGAGTGTTATGAATTTATTTTCTGTCTGAAAGGTCTGCAGTGTAATTAAGTAGTTGATAGATTTTAAGGTTCCTGCTAAGACACTGATTGTTTTTCAGTGATGTTTTTTTTTTTTTTTTGCCTCATAGCTTTTTATTTAAATGTAATTGCACATAAAAGGCAAATTACTGTGTTTTGGGTTTTTGTTTTGTTGTTTTTTTTGAGACTGTTGGTTTTTGGTTTAAGTCTTTTAGGTTCAGTTCTTGTTTGTTCATTTAGCCTCATCGCTAGATTTCCGCACAGTACAGCCCTCTTTCAAGCTGAGTTTGACCTTGACATGTGAACGTTCAGTAGGATTGAGGTTATATAATAGCTGCTGTGTGTTTTCCGCTCTCGTGGCTCAGTGACCGGTATCGTGACTGCAGACTTTGCCTCTGGAGTGGTGCATTGGGGAGCTGACACCTGGGGCTCTGTGGACATCCCCATCATTGGGAAGGTGAGTGTGTGATATCGGAATTACTCTATAGAAATTTGTATTTCAGCTCCGGCAACTTTCTCGATTATGTGTATTGTTGGGTGTTTTACACCCACCCCAAATTCACTTCAGTATTATTCAGGATTACTCAGGACCCAAGCACTTGAAGAGCCCTTCAGCGGCCAATTTTCTTTCCACGTTTCATCAGTGTATTAATATTTCATAAACAATTTGATAGTTGTCTAATAAGAAAAACCCGCCATCGATATCTGATGGGCGTATACGGATGTCCCGGTTAAAGACGCCGGTTTGCTGGTGCCGAGAAAAAACGAGCCAAGACAATGAAAAAAGCGAAGTCTGGTTACCATGAGAAAGAAAGGGAAAAGAAGATGGACAACACAGAGGGAAACTAACGCCTATGGGTTTCTTTTATTTAAAAAAGGTGAGCTCAACGTTATACAGGTTAATAAAGTTAGTATTAGTAGGCCTACTTTAACTCACACAGTTTAACTAATAACCAGCGAATGTAACTTAAACAAATCTGCAAACGGACACCAGTTTGTTGTGCATCGCGATGCATCATTACACCCTTATCACAGTATAGGTTTGGCACACATCCTAACCCAAATTCACTAACTAGCCCACTGGGCAAATAAAAAGCGCAAAGTGCTGCCATGTCCCATGTTTGGGTTGCTTGGAAACTGGTGGCACTTAAAACCTGATAGCTAACGTAATGTAATAACATGGTGAGATAGCGAGTCAAGTGCTTTAATACAAGCTAAGGGAAACAGAAGATTCAGGTCAGGGTTTCAGCTATCAGATTTGGCGCTCTGACCTCACGTTATGTGTAAAAGATAATAGTCTGGCTAGCGTCTTTATTTTCTCGAGATGTTTGACCTCAAGGTGGCAGTGTGTAGTCAGCAAGAGCGTTATATGATGAGCTAAATATAATGATATGCCAAATGCGAAACCCTTTGTTTTACTGACAAGCCGAGTAGCAGATATAAATATTTAACAAGCAGTTCAGCAAATGTGGAACTGAATCTCCTGTATCGTATTATAATTAACGGCACTTTCCAGAGCCATATCACAATTATAAGCAGGTTTCTGGGATTACCCAGCAGCCGAGCTCAGACGTGTGTCCGAGGCGCTCGTTACACGCACAGTGTAGGCTCTTAGCGTATTAGTGTGTTTGATTTTAACAAATGACCCTGTTTAATTTCCATATCAGCCTTTGCTTTATTGGTCTGTTGTGGTTTACTCGGCTCATGGCCGGATAAAGGAAAATGCCACATCCTCCCAGGGGGGTGTCCTCCATCCGTGTTTCTCGAAGCTGCAAGTCATAACCTCCACCAATCTCTCACACCCGCATGCTGTACCCAACGGGGGGCAGGAACACCCAGGAGAGTCATATTAATGTAGCGAACAGTCGCACCCAATCGGAGAAAAGGTCACCCTCTGCCTGTCCAATTAAAAAGCGTCTGGCCCCTGCTCTTTGCACTGGACAGGTAGGAGTGATGAGTTTGCGCCAGCTTTTGTGTTTCTGGTGACGGAGGTCAGTGTGTGGTTGATGGAGGTGGGGAGTGGCGTTAGGGCATGCTTATTCCCTGTAGTGCATGTAGTGCGGCTCCCTGCCTCCGTTCCCCGGCATTGCTTATTGCTGTGGATAATTTTGTGCATTGGCAAAGCTCAAGTACATTAATGAGCATACACAAAGTTAACCAGTTTTTGTTAAACACCTTTTGATTAGTGGCAAAGACTAGGCAGCTTATTTAATCAACGGAAGTGTTTCTGACTTAGCGTTATAATCATTAAAGTAAATGAAAAACGCCAACTGACAACACATACATTATTAGTATGTGCTCCACTGTGCATTCATATTTCATGTTAAATACCACACGGTGAAATTGTCTGCTTTTTTTATGCAGACACACAAAGAGGCAAGACCACAAATTTATCATAAAAGTTGTATGTATGTACTTATTTATTCATTTATTCACTCCTACTTGTATTTAGGTGTGCTTTACATTTCCTATGTTACCTGGAATCCATGCAAAATCTGCCATTTTTAAATTAGGCCAAATCTACATCTTCCTATTCACCACATATATATATGCTCACTACATAGGGTATGACCTACTGTATAACCTGCACTACGTGCCTACTAGAACAGCATTAGCGAGTTACAATAAAGTAGTGACTTGTGTTAAGATGAAAGTTTTGGCGCACTCTGCACTTCATGCCATGGTGTGGCATTTTACATGCTGTTCATAGTGCAGCGTCGCCAAACAGCGATCCTGTTAGTTTGGAGTCTGATTTCCCTGCTCCAACAGACCAAGGCATGGGTCGAGGCTTTCATTATCAAAAATTGTTTACATGAGGCGAATTGGCATTAAAAACGGAAGGGAAGTAGACGTGGATGAGCCTAGGAGAGATAGGTGCTGTTGGAATGCACACACATTCCTAAACATTTAATGCCATATTTGTTTGTAGCTTTATGGCTGAATTTCTTAAAACAACACGGTCACATGGACCCAGTGTGTGCGAATCTGACGATAAGCCATCTTTGTGTCCTGGAGAGTAGGCCATCTGAACAGCGCGCCCGGCAGCACCCCTGTGGCCCGGGCCAGCGAGGCCGCGCTCTCCGCGCTTTCATCAGCATCCGTCTGTGCTGTTAAACGGCTCGATCCACCAGACCACGGCTAAAGGCAGGAGAGGAGAATGGCTTTCTTACGGCTCTGCAGCCAACGCAGATTCTTCCACTGTCTAGGATAATTAGGACCCGCCACCTGGGAGTGAGCAGACTTCAAAAAGAGCAGGGGAATTTACGGCCCCTTCAGCGCACAGCAAACGAAGACCCTTTAACGGGCACATTAAAGGCGACACTCGGCGGACGGCTATATACAGCTTTCAGTCCATGCGTTCAAACCAAAAAAGCATCAACTTGAGGGAGAGTTGCTAATGAGCATGATTAAACAGGCTCTTAAGAGTGACGAGGAAGAGAGGGAGAGGCGGACAAAATGAAACGGATTGCTCCGGTGGGTGTCGGGTTAAAAGCAGGGGGGCCAGGCTCCCATCAGCCACTGCGTTGCCAGGGCAATCCGGTGATGGAAGTCATGATTAGGCAGAAGGCGGCCAAGGCGAAGCAGGGTGTTAAACGGTGCGGGATTAGCGGCAGAGACGCGCCAGGTGGCCATGGTGTGCTGGAGAGTCCACACAAACACGCGCGCGTCTGGAGCTTATCACACGTTTAATCTCGCACGCGGGCTGAGGATGAGCAGAAGGAGAGGGAATATAATTGTCGAAATATCAGCAGATATTCCCCCCTATCCCTGCCCTCCAGCAGAGTTCAGCCGTGCGGCCTCAGATACAGCCATGATTGAGTTCGGGCCACATGATAATGACGTTCCCTCCCCTGCTTCTCGCCTCTGAAGCGCCATCGCACTGCAGCTCCAAACGATTCTGTCTTTTTGTGTGGCTAAATAAATTACTTTCATTCTCGTGTGTGTGCGTGTGTGGTGTTTTTCCTCTTCTCTCTTGCACACGCACTTCTTTCCCATGTTGTCTTTCATTTCTCGTGCCCCGTGCGGCCCCGGCCGTGAGTGACACGAGCTGCTGAGCGTCAGCTTTTTCATGCTGCAGGATGGCAGCGGTGGGGAAGTGCTGCTTTATGCCCGGTTATCTCACAGCTCCAGAACTTGTGAACTCCTGCTTCCCACCCCCGCTTTCATTAGGCTCTATCGGTCAGCATCAACCCTCCTACAACCTCCTTTCTCCTCTGACATGCAGGAGCCCTCATGCTTCAGAGCTGTTTGTTAAAGCTGACATTCTTTTTGTTTCTGCTTTCATTTTCAAAACTCCCAACTTGTTCTTGAACTGTAGCCCTTTTGATTTCGCTGTAAAATGGCCCGGCGCAATTTAAACCAGACTCCCAAGGAAGCGCATCAGTCGAAACTTTGCACGACCACCAATTTATTTATCCCGCCGTTATGGTGGGTATGATGCCTTTCTTTGGCCATCTATTACAGAAAGGTCATTTATCTTATTCTCTCCTTTTCTTTTCTTTTTTGTCTTCCTTTTTATCTCCCTGTCTCTGTGTGTCACCACGCACGCACGCACGCACGCAGGCGTTTATCCGTCCATTCCGGGAGCACCACATCGACCCTACGGCCATCACGCGGCACGACTTCATTGAGACTAATGGAGATAACTGCATGATCACCGTCCTGCCTCTCGCCCACATGGCCTACAAGTTCCTGTCCTACACACCAGGTGCAAACACACACACACACACACACACACACACACACACACACACATTCAATGTAGTCGGTTGCATATTAGTTAAACAGATATGTGCTTAAAGGCAATTTGTAATATGCGATATACAAGACCAACGTTTCTGATTTCCAAGCACGCAGCCAGTCACTGCATTCCGCACAGTGGTTTCTTTTTCAAAACACAAGCTGGAAAGCTGTACTTAGCTGAAAATGTACCTCACCTATGTGAACAAATTAGTAATAACTGACATTATCATTATCCAAGGCTAAACAACACCTAACTTTTATTTCAGAACCATCCTGAAATGAAAACTGGAAGCTTTCCGTTTTTTATCCTTTTTTTTGGTTTTGTTTTGTGTTTTTCTTTACATGACTGATACATTTATTTGTCTGTTTAATATCCTGTCCTGCCTTACCACCATCATATGATCTTGGGAATATATTTTGTACAGTTCTAATTGGTAAAAGCATCATAATTCTACAGACATTAAGCTAGGTTTGTGCAGTATTGATTTCTCCCTGCTTGTGATTTACTGTTGGGGGCAAAAGCGCACTTAACAATGTAATCATCCAGAACAGATAAAAAAACAAAAAAAAAAACAAATCGGGTGTAATAATATTACCTGAAGGATGGGGCTTCCAGACGTCATTTTATATCGGAGACTTAAATACACCTGCTGAAATCATGGCAGTGTATATATGATAAAACCGTGGTATTATAATATCATGAGCTTTTAATCCAAAGCGCTAGACGGAGGTAAAAAGTGAGCCAGGGACAGATCTACAGAGGTGTGGTGCGATCTGAAACAAAAATACAACAAATATTATAAACTAGCTGATTTACCATCACACTGGCTCATTGTTTTCCCCCGCTCGCTTGATTTGACACAGTAAAGGTTTGGGTAACCTTTTGCATTATCGTATTTCTATGATAGCGTCTCGGCTGTGCACAGCGTGAAGCCAAACAGACCTGAGGGTCCAAGTTCACTTGCGTTCAGACTCCGCAAATGGACTACTAGGTGTGAGCTATTAGCCCTTTAACTGGTAGAGAGAGTGTTCAGTGTGATGCTCAGTGTAGCATTTAACAGTGCGTTTTCCGCTTGGATACTTTCAGCCTGCGTGTTTAAGCACTGTGTAACAGTAGAGTTGTTGTGTTCGGACTGGCGCACTTTAGAAATACACTTTCCTTTTGATGAAACTGAATCTCCGCCTTGTGTGGCTCTCCCGGTCACAGATGCCCTCGCCGAGTCCCACCCCTGGGACTGTTTTGTGTTTGCGCTGGCCGTCTTTGTGACCATGACCAATCAGATCCACAAGTGGTCACACTCCTACTTCGACCTGCCACGATGGGTCACTCTGCTTCAGGACTGCCACCTAGTGCTGCCCCGCAAACACCATCGCATCCACCATGTGTCCCCTCACGAGACCTACTACTGCATTACTACAGGTACACACACACACACACACACTACATGTTAAAGGGGCCAGCTCGGCCTTCCCAGAATCCAGCGCGTAGGTTTTTTTTTGTTTTTTTCCAAAAACATTTGACCCCTACTGTTCCAGCTCTCCGTGTGGTAAAACCTCCGCAAATTCCCTGTTGGTGATCCCTTTCAAACCCATCTTGAACTTTGTCTTTAATAACGTATCATATGTGGATGTCACATGTTTCTTTTCTTTCCTTAATGCCCGCCTGCGAAACAGCCGAGGCCCATTCGGGTTCACCACAATGGAGTAACCATACAAAAACAAAATGTACCGGTCGAAAAAAACTTCAATACAGATACTTTGACAAAATATCTTCAATTTCATGCCACAGTTATGACCTAGGACGTCACCGTATTGTTGTGGATTGTTTTTGGGATATCAATGGCATGAAAAATGTTGACTCGTTACTTGGCGCAGAGGATTCTGGGAAGGGTGAGCCGGCCCTTATAAATGCCATGTGATCTTTACAATGTTCTCTCCAAGCCGGTTATTAGAAAAAGTGTAGCACTTTGTACACATTGTAGCATTTAGACAGGTGAGGTTACGGAGGTGGTGTGGTCACATTAAAGAAGTATAAGCTGCGGGACACTTGAGCAGGGCCCGTGTTGTGTACAGTGTAATCCTGCCTGCATTGTAATATGCTTCATATATATAGCAAACTGACTAAAAGCTTCTGCAAAGTAAAAATACTGTCCGCCGGTTAGGTTGGGTGTCTGTTGGTGTGATGTACAGTAATTATTATAAAGCTAAAAGTATGTGGACACCAGACCATTGTTGAACATCCCACTCCAGATTTAGTCTCCCTTTGCTGTTCTAATAACCACTCTTTAGAGAAAGCATTGCATTAGATTTCGGAGCGTGGCTGTGGGGATTTGCTCATTGGAGAGCATTAGTGAGGTCAGGGGTCGATGTTGGGTGAAGAGGCCCGGGGTGCAGTCAGCATTCCAGTTTATCCTAAAAATATTCAGCAGGGTTGAGGTCGGGGCTCTGTCGCATTTCAGCCTTGGCAAACTGTGTGCTCATGGACCTCGCTTGAAACGTAAATCTTTTAACACTACAACGTACAAAGATGTTCTAGACAGTTGTGTGGCCGTGTAGTGTTCGTTTTCTGCGATACAGTTAAGCACAGATACAGGTCTGATCCAGTTACTAAACTAAGTATCTCTGGTGTGTTGAGTTTCACCCTAAGTGTTCATTTTTTCATTTTGTAGGATGAACATTTCACTGCCGACTCGTCATTGTGTATCTGGTTTCCAGCGTAGCTATCATGTCTGAATCCAGCATGATCTGTAGGGTTACAGGGGCGTCTCCATGCAAGCTGATAGATTCCTTTGTTACTGCTTTTAATAGGCTGGAACTGTGTAGAAGTGAGCTTTGAAAGAAACTGTTCTCTCGTTCTCTCTCTCTCTCTCTCTCTCTCTCTCTCTCTCGCTCTCTCTCTCTCTCTCTCTCTCTCTCTCTCTCTCTCTCTCT
>JAQQZR010000037.1:10644914-10662174 GCA_030068235.1 Notoglanidium macrostoma | reverse complement strand
TCTCTCTCTCTCTCTCTCTCTCTCTCTCTCTCTCTCTCTCTCTCTCTCTCTCTCTCTCTCTCTCTCTCTCTCTTTCACTCACTCACTCGCCCATACGTACAACCCAGGGAGCAACATCAGTATTCAAGTGCAGTTTCACGTTTTAAACTTCTTTCTTTCTTTCCATTCGAACCGCATCTGCAAACTGTTGTGGTCAGATCATGGCCTGCTGGAAGTAATTTTTTTCTTTTACATATGAGATCGTTTTGCTTTACACTGCTTTTGTGGCACACGTTTCAGACACATCACATCCTTTATCCTCGTTCTTAGTAGTGCATACTCATTTGTTATTAATAAATGTCTTACAAAGAAGAATAAATTGTTTCTAGGTTAGTGGATGGTAAAATATCATTTTAACCACTTGTTTGATTGATTGACTTCTCTGCTGAATGATTTATTGGTGTAAGTGTTTAGTTTTAAGTGGCACTTCAGTAGGAACGCCTCAGCAAAACTAAATGTAATGGTAAACGTTTTTGGCGTATTGGCCGTCCGTGTGAGATTCCATATTTTCCTCTTTTGTTGTAAATTAGAAATATGACATTTCTTTGGAAGCACAAGCATTATGCAGTGTGTGTGTGTGTGTGTGTGTGTGTGTAAAGTATAAGAATTAAATCCTTGTGATAGCTGGGACTCTCAGTATGTAGCACGTGTGGCTCTTTGAGAGAGCCGAGTTGTGATGCTCGTGCGTCACCCTGTGCCCCGGTAGACAACAGATATAAGTGTGGGGGTGGAGCGCGTGCGTGAGAGACTGAGGAAGCAGGCCCTGTTGTCTCGGCCTCCCTATTCTGAGATCGGTGGAGAGACATGATGAGGAGGATATTGGTGGTCTGTCTCAAACAATCATCTATCCCCTGTACCAGTCTCCATCATTTTTTATTATTTTACTGCCACCACTGTTTTTCTCTCTCTCGCCTTCTGTTGCTCCCTCTCATTCGTTCTTGTGCTCTCTCTCTCTCTCTCTCTCTCTCACACGTGCGCCTGACGTTTCTTTCTATGGGAAGTCTCTCAGCGTGGCTGGGGCTCCTCCACCAGGTCCCCGGGGCCCCCAGCTTGCCTTTGTATGTGCGACTAGCTGACAATCTCCATGTATATTTAATGCTAACCTGCTGTCAGTGCTAACAAACAGGCCTGCATGGAGAGAGACAGATTGAAAGGAAGGAAACAAAGAGGAGTAATCAAACAACAAGATGAGCTACACTGCTCTCCTCTTACACAGAGAGGACCACTGTAGGGACCACACACACACACACACACACGTGTACATGGCATGGGGTGTTTAGGTTTGTGTATATCAGGGGTGAGTGAGAGGGGGTATTTTTTGTCTTTGAGAATGTGAATAATAGTAATAATAATAATAATAATAATAATAATAATAAAAATGAGAGGTTGTGATTTTATCACAGGTAAGGGTGTTTTAGGAATTACGCAAACCAGTGACCAGTGACCAGTATGAAAAATCAGTGTTTAAAAAAATCATTTTAATTTGTTAATATTCACAATAAGCAATTCTTCTGCCATGTAATGCAGTGTGTTGGCTGTAAGCTGTGGTTGCTAAGCAACATAAGGCAAAGGATATATGGCATAAGTATAATGGTTTTATTTGTTTATTTTAATTATTTTGGCACATTAATACAGAATTCGGTTGTGTGTTAACAATGTGTGTGTGTGTACATTGTGTATTATAAATCATTCCATGTACAGCATAAACACTTATGTCCAGTCCCAATGTGACCGCATGTATCCGCTATGGGAGCCGGGGAGGGGGAACGGCTACATCAATAAGCGTGTATTAATCCGTCTCTGTAGCTCACCTGGGATTTTCTCTTCCATCAAGAGTGAGAATGGGTGATGTGGAGCTTCTACACCTGTGACTGCTCCTTGTTGCCCTTCGTGCCTGCTGTTTTCCTTTATCTTTTTCTTACTAATGCTCTAATGTTCTAAACTTGGCATTTGTCCTTTTTTCAAAGGACTTTAAAGAAAGTTTCAGCGAAGTGGCTGACGGAGTGGATTGTTCCTATTGGACGTGAGCTGGTGTGATTTATGTCTCGGGCATAAAACAATAGGCTAAAGCTTTCATCATAATTATGGCACAAAGCTCAATAGAGTAACTTGACACACCTCGGGAAATGGCTTTAAGTTGGGGAATTTGAAGAAGATGACAGGTAGGCGACTCTGTTGTACAGTTCCGCATTAAACGTTTTCCACAGAGAGACGAGCCAAAAAGCCCCCAAGGCCAGAGATGTGGCTACACTTGCGTACTCTGCCCACCTTCTGTACAGGTGTAGGATTAAAAGCTGTCCACTAGGAGGCAGGTCAGAGCTGAAACATTCCTCACCAGCATCTTTGACCACTTTCACAGTCGTTGCTAACAAGGTGAATCGTTCAGGAGGCTATGATACGTTGAGAAAATGTAAGAAACAAGAGCAGTAGACGTGTCAGGATATTACACCATTTTTATTGGCGTGTCTCTTGCTTGTCTTGCGCAAGAGCTGCAATACTGTTCCTGCAGTTCTGCACCACTCCTATGGGAACAATATCCTGAATAGCCTTGTAACTGCTGTTCCCAGAAACAATTCTTTGTTCATCAGCCTTTCTTTAAGAAATAAATTAGCGTTACACTGATATCTCAGTCTCGTTTTTTTTTGCATGAATCTCTCTCTGTCTCTCTCTCTATCTCAGGCTGGCTGAACTACCCCCTGCACCGGATAGGCTTTTGGAGGAGGATGGAGTGGTTGGTTGAAAAGCTAACGGGACAGAAGCCACGCTGCGATGACATGGCCTGGGCCAAAAAGACAGAGTGAGACCATAACAGGACTGCAGCGCCGTCATCCCTCGCTCCTCTCCTCCTCTGAGCTGAGCGTCTTGGAGGGAGAAAAGCCTTACCTCTGACCCCTAATCCACCCTTAATCCCCTCTTTCTCTCCATCACTATAGCACAGAAAATTTCCGCTGCTGAGGTTTTCACCTGTCTGTAAGGTCTGCAGCACACAAGCCGTCTCCGACTCCCTCATGTCTCTACTGACGGTTTTCATTCACACTTCCTCCCACAGAAAGAGAAAGCTGAATTTAAGGCATGCGTCTAGCAGCACAGCACTCAAATCATTAGTGACGAGTAAGAGTCGATTAGTAAGAGCGAATAATTTTGTACCAATATTCTCCCTCCGTCTGCTTGTCGTCGTGGCTTTCTCGTGACACAAATGTGCATCCTCTGGAGGTTGGGCTCTCCAGGGGCCAGGAAGTAGATATATTTTTTATCGTATTTGCTTGCCATATGATTTAGGGGTCAGTCACAAATCAGTTTTATGTATCAGCACTCCATTTGTCCAGACACACAGCTTTAAACAACGTTCTGCTTTTCTTTAGATGTTGCACGTCCTGCGTATTCGTCTGAAGATGTCCGTGAGCTTAAATAGAGGGAAGCAACTTTTGTCAGTCAGTCGTGTGATCTGTGCTTTGGTGAATGTTCTCCATGTCTATACGTACCGCAGACCAGATTGCAGGAGCACTTAGGACCTCTGAATGAGGACTTCTGATTCGTTCCTAATTATTCAGAAAAGTCTTACTGAATTTGCGACACTGCTGAGGCAGAACCAGCACAGCGGCAGAGCTGTTCAGATTATCCTTAAGTCTGAACGCATGATCATAACTGGTTCTTGAATCCATGACGCAGAACAAGGTGCAAGATTCATGTTGGCTGGTACCAGGCTAATGCTGACCAATCCTACTGTACTTAAAAGCACTGCCAGTGTTTGCACCTAATCTCTCTGCACCGCATACGTAGCATTTCGCAGCTGCAGTGGACAAGACGTTCAGCACGTTTCCCTGTACTGACAAGATGTAAAACTCATTAACACACTTGAATTCTGAACAGAATTGGGTGAAATGTGTGCGCGCGTAAAGTGAAACTCTTACATTTGAACAATCGAGTTCTTTAAGCTGTTCTTACATGTTAAAGTCCTTCCGATTTCCCAAAGGTTGTGTTGTAAATGGTATGAGGAATCAGATTTTCCGTTCTTCGCGCGTTACAGATGTAGATTAGGTTACCGGAACATTGTTGGTTTGTTGGTTTTTTTTTTTTTAACTCTTGTGGCTTAGACAAGGCTTAGAAAAAGGTCAATTTAAATAAATTTGCATGCTTTAATTTGGGAAAATGTGTTTTGTTTTGGGTTTTTTTTTTTGGTTGGTTGTTTGTTTTTAACCAAACAGACTTCACACTATATTTAACCAATGATATTTAGTATAATGAATTGGAGCTTTTTAAAAAAACAACCAAATACTTTCCTACCTTGTCCAGACGCCGTCTCAATGTTACGTTTGACTGTAAACCGCAGGGTGATGGCGAGTGTAAGAAACAGCCATAGCACAGCTATTACATCTGTACACTCGTCTTTCATTATTCCTGCTGCACTAGTTGTTTATTCCTTCTCTCTATGGCTTTATAATGTTTTTCTATTTTTTACTAAGCAATCAGCCTTGTATTTATTCATACTGTCCATCTTGCAGCTAATGCTTGCTGCTCGTCTGCCTTAAATCAACGTTTTTATTAGCTGTTTGATTTAATAAAGATCTAGTAAGATACAGTTAACCTTTTGTGGGGTTTTTTTTTCCATTGCTTGTTTCGAATTCTCCGTACTTTTTCGTTTCAGAACTTTACGAGTCATTATTAATAATTGCGACTTCATTTATAACAAAGAATAATGAGGGCAGTAACAGGAATGCTGCAATATTCTGAGGTGCTTGGCCTGAATGAGTCATGGCCTCCTGTTATTTATTTCACAAGTGATTGATTAGACCTTTTAGATGGGTGCAATTTTGGTTCAGAAGTGTTTCTTAATTCAAGGGCTGCTTAAACCTGCGTGCTTTAGGCAGAGGAGTGAAGTAGATGTATGACTAAGGACCTCTTGGCTCCCTCCAGTGGTTGAATGGTGTATACATAAAGCATTAACCCATATTATAAGTCTGGTTTTAGTCACGCATGTCAGACATGATATACAAATATTTGTTGATTTTGAATTTGTGAAATTAAACTGACATGAATTTAGGTAATGGGTAAGTTGTGGAAGATGACTAATGAGACATGAAACTGTCCATTTTAAGGGTTGCTGAAAAAATGAGGTCACTATCCGTGTCCTTCATTTGCAGGTGGAGATCCATCAGGAAGATTCTGCACCTTATCATTCAGTCTGTCCCTCCTTCCTTGGCTGGACTGCGGAGTACACATAAGCACACTTATTCTAATTGCTGTCCCAGAATGCATTAGTGCAAAGAGAGAACAGAGGTATCCAGGAAGGCAGGCAAGTGTCCACGAAAAAATGGGTTCACCTTCAGACACACCTGCAAAGGCCAGGATGGAGCCAGTACATTCCTAGCTCTCTACTGGTTGTCTTCATGTGTCTGGTTTTTTTTATGTGATCTTGCACCTACAGCATCAGCTTGTGGAGATTTGATTGCTGGTGTTTCACATACAATCACCAGCCACTTAAAAACATGAAGGCCTGCACCCTGGCTTATTTATGCACTTATCCAATCAGACTGGTGGTGGCTAGGACGGATGTTTCTTTTTATCTTCCAAAAAGAAACTGAATAAAGCTTTTCCCATTCCCATGATCTGGCATTAAGTCAGTGTTATCACTGAATGTTAAAAAAATATATAAAATAATCAAGCCTAATATAATCTAAAATTATATTAGCTTGGTTTGGAATAAACACTGTTTTGCAAGTACAAACCACACCCTCAGATACATGACATGAAAAGTGATAGTGAAAATGTTGAGAACTCTGCAAACCTGAGCTGTATTTCTGAGTGGCGTCCAATTTACATTAAATAGCCACCCCACCCTGCATCATGGTCTGGATGTAGCTGTATAAGCCGCTACGGTCCTGGTTCTCAACGTGTCATCTGAAGGTCCTGGGAGAAGGCATGAAGGATCCGTGTTCAAACCATCTTGAAGTTGGTCCTAGCAAAGTAGACTTGTAGGGTGGAAGAGTGAAAGCAGAAAGTTGATTGCGGGTGTAAAAGCGTAGGAGTTACAAAGTGGCGCGTCCTTGTTGACAAAGTGAATGATCAGTCAATTATCAAAGTGTTAGAATGATTCTACTTCTTAGTTCAAGCCACTACAGGTCAGCAAGGATGATCAAGATCATCCCACAGATGCAGGGTTTGCCTGACTCTACATGGTGATTTTGTGGAGAGACAGCCCCAGGGTTGAAGGAGAAACAAAAGTTGATTTGAGAGCTACGTGTGTTGGATGACCTCTGGGTAGGCAAAGGAGGCTGTCTAAGTGACGTTCAGAAAAAAGAGGCAAGTGGACTTGCCCAAGGGTCTTCCCTTGAAGAGTTACTTTTTTTAGTGATTCATGTGACTGAAATATCCCATAGAGGCAAGACAAAACTCGCTGAACTTCCAGTGAGCAAGCCTGGGGTGAAAGAACCAAGGAAGAACTCAGCTGGAGTTAGGAGGAAGAAAAAAAAAAAGTTGCCACCGCAGAACCAAAATTCCAGGGGGTAGAGCTGGACCCGATCCAACACCTCCTATAAATCTAACCCCATAACTCTAACCTCCAAGCAGTTGTGCAAGCTGCATATGTGATTGATGAAGATGAAGCTTAATGGTGGTCTTCTAGATCATGCCTGTATATTTTAGAGGCTTGCTATAGAAGGATCAGTGTGTTTGACTACTTTCTAGTGTGGAATTTGAGGTGTTGTGGTAGCTCTTAGTGCAGGAGGTAGCAGAGTTAATGGAGCAGTCCGTGAGAGATTGGAGTGAATGAGGCAGGGATTTTAGTTGAGTGAAGAGGGATCGGATGTGTGAAGAAGAGGTTGGGATAAATGAGGGAGGGTGTTGGCATGAGTGAAGAGGGAAGGGGTGTATGCAGAATGTGGTACTGAACAGGGATGGAACATGGGGTTGGGGGATGAATAGATGAGGATGGGATGAAGTGGACAGAGAAAGATGAAAGGCTGCTGGTCTTTGCTGGCAATCCTTAATGGTACATTCAGACCAAACACAGCAAGAGCATCAAATTCGCTCTGGCTGCCTTACCGCTGACGCTGTTGGAGTTTGTGGACGCTGTGTGACACAGATGAAATAACCAGCTACAAGTTAGTTCTTGCAAACTTTATTTAAAGAGGCATCAACACAAACATCCACGCAACCAGTATGTGTCGGATCTACTGACCATAAGTAGGGTGTAGAACCTCATGAAATCTTTTAAATGTGAAATTGACCGATAAAGGAAAATAATGAACCATTGTGATTACATGTAAGAAAATAAATGAAATCAACTAATCAAAAGCCATTTGCATGGTGTGACTTGTGTTGATGGCAAGTCAAATTTCAACATGCAGTTTATAGGACACATTTACTAGCCTTGGTATTTAATTTACATTTAAATGACTGTGTGTAGCCTACGTTCAACTAAATGGGCTCCTGGACAAATTTAGTGGCTAATTACTGTAAATGGTCAAATCGGTGTTTTGAGCCAAGGAATTGCATTCCCGCTTAAAAACATGCATTCTAGAGCCAAGAAATGTTGCCAGTAAATAGAATCGTGCTTCTTTTTAAATTTGTCATTATGAATAATCAATTAAAAAGTTAAAAAATTCATTATTAACCACAATTATAAATTGTTGCTCCATTTGTAGGCTACCTGGAGACTGTTTACATGGCTGTTTCTCCAGTATTCTCTAGAGCGGAGCACGTCTAAATGGGTTGCCGACGAACCACGTCATAGCTCATTACTATATAGTTGCCCGTACTTCAGCTTTCTTCTGACGCCTCAACTGCTCAAGATGTTCTGCCAATGTTCATGCCATGGCTCACCACCAACAGTCATTGGCTCACACGGATAATGAATTTGACTTCCGGTCGTTTTGACGCTCTAGCTGTGTTTGGTCTGGATGTACCATTAGAGAGACAGAGAGGAGATGGAATTTATAAGAAGTACACTAGGAAAAAGGTGGAGTTTCAAGCATGTGAGGTAATGACAAGCATGTAAGGAAGATGCACTGTCAGAATACTACATGCAAGATCAGACAACAAATGCAAGGATTTGAACATTTTTATTGAAACATGGCATGACCGTGCCAGGAACAAAAAGGGCAACATATAATACATAAAATTTACAAAATTGAAAACATAAATATACATAAGACAACATGAGGTAACGGCAAGTATATGTAGATTTGTTCCTATGTGGTTGTACTAGCTTAAATTTTTCAGACATCCTGAGTCATCATAGAGGAAGATGTCACAAAACCTGTGCTGAAGTTCCTGGCAGGAAGAAAAGGAAGGAAAAAGGCAACTTTACTGTCTTAATTCATGATTTTCTGCCTCCTTACACACAATTATTCCAGAGCAAGGGAAGTTTTTACAAATCACAAGCACAATGCATTTCTTTAAGTATTTAAAAAGAGACTGATCTTAAGGCAGACCTGCTGGATTTCTCATGCGTAGGTTCCTGAGTAAGGGTGGGGGTGCTCTGAGCAGACTTGGGCCATTCTGCAATGGTGGACCATGAGTTGGTGGTGGTCCACGTATATGGAAGCCGTGGGGTCCATTATGAGGACCATGAGGCCTAAGTGGATGTGCGCTATGTGAAGCTGGTGGTCCTCTTGGTGCTGTGGGACCCCTTAATGATTGTGGATTTTGAGAGGCGGAAGAACTATGAGGTGTAGGGTTGCCATGGGGTGGTGAAGGGCCACAAAGAGCATGAGATAATAACGGGCCATTAGGAGCAGGAGGACCATGGAGAGGTGGAGGACCATAGAGTACCGAGCGAGTCTCAGAGGCAGAGGGGCCATGTGGAGGTGGAGGACCTCGAGCGGTAGAGGGAGCTTGAGTTGCAGTTGGGCCATGGGATGGATCATGAGGTGGAGGACCCTGAGGAGATCTTTGAAGAATATTCAGTGAGAGAAGAGGAGGAGGCTTGGTTTTGGGATACGAGTCTGGAGGAGAAAAGAAAAGGGACCAGGCTTCAAAAAATTTTTTAGTTTCCAAAAACTAAATACAGAAAGTGTCAAAACATGGATGGGACCTCCTGAAATGTTCTTTCTATACCAACTGCTTCCTCTTCATTTCTCAAGATATCCAGATGGGCTACTATAAAAGTTGGCTGACCAGACTTTTTGTGAAAGATAATAGAAGAATTTTAAAAGGAGATTAAATTCAAACTCAAACCTCCTTTGGCCAACCTCCAGGGAAGACAATAAAATAAAAGACAACAAAAGACAAAGTCGATTCTTCTAGGACATGCAAATCTGCAACTGCAATCACTTTACATGTCTGAATGGAGTCATCGTATTTCTACATTGGTTGTTTTTTCACTACTGGACTTTACTGGCATATTGGATTTTAAGATGTATGGCATTGTTCAACGCAGATTTCCACCAATCCCAAATGCTGTATCTCGCAGCGTTAGTGAAAGCAAGATAAAATTTTTCAAACTGCCCCTTGAGTCGCATCCACTTCAAAATTGAATGTGTTCTTCTTTGTCCCATGTACACCCTGTCGCCAAGTTTCATGAAAACCTGCCTGGTAGTTTTTGCACAATCCTGCTTACAGGCAAACAAACCAAACACACTGAAAACATAACCTTCTTGGTGGAGGTAATGTTCTCATCACCAGAATTATGCCTGTAATTTCTTCAGGCATCTTCAAATTAAATATAAAACTAAAGAAAGCAATTATTAACATTTTAAGATGAATAAAGTTTCCATTAAGGATTAGAATGGCTTTTTCTGTGGCTGACTCCCAAATGGCATTATGTACATCCTGTACATCCCATTCCAGATTTAATCCTCCCTTTGCTGTTATAAAAAAAAAAAAAAAAAAGCAGCTTTCTGGCAAGGCTTTCCACTAGATTTTAAAGTGTGGCTCTGGGGATTTGCCCATTCAGCCACAAGGGCATCTGTAAGCTCAGGCAATGATGCTCGGTGAGGATGTTTAGGGTGCAGTCTGCTTTCCAGTTCTTCCCTAAGGTAGTAAGTGGGGTTGAGGTCAAGGCTCTTTGCAGGCCATTCGAGGTGTTCCACTCCAACCTCGGCTAACTATTAACCTCACTTTGTGCACAGGGACACAGTCATGCTGGAAAATGATTGGGACCCTTAGTTCCAGTGAAAGGAAATTGTAATGCGTACAAAGCCATTCTGTACAAATGTGTGCTTTTAACTTCGTGGCAACATTTCGAGGAAAGTCCACATGGGTGTGGTGGTCAGGTGTCCACAAACCTTGGGACAAATAGTGTGCATGCTACTTGTATGCACAGAATAGAAAGCCATTTTGGATTTGACCCCGCTGTGTGAATTATTCCTAGGTGGAGATTAGTTTTGGAAAAGGCAAAGCTAAATATGATAAGAAAATATTAATGTTGATAAATATATAACAACATATTGAAAACATTAACGTTATTACTTGTGTGTGTGTGGGGTTTGGGGTTGTTTTTGCAATTAATCCAAACATAGACTGGCCATTTACTGTGACAAGTGCAGACATTGTGCAAAATTAGCAACCGAAATCTCATATTAAATATATTTGTCATTATCGGTACAAGCACTACACTGCTACTCTTTAAGGTAATTAAAATCACAAACTCTGCTGCTTTGTGTGCTCTGAAACAGACTAAATATTGGACCATAATGTCAACTTGACAGACGCAACCATTCCTTACAACCCTAGCCTGTAAGATTCACAAGAAACAGTACTGCAACAACCTATAATGACATTAATTCTAATAATCTGTAAGTAGCTCATTTTAGCTCTAAGAATTACTAAAGCTACCAAAAACTACAGGCTATTTCAACTTGGCATTATGCTTGCATTCTAAATCTTAGTTCTCTGAACATTTTCAGCACATTGTAAAGTGTATGCATGTACACCAAACAGGCATAACATTAAAGCCAGCAACCTAATATTGTGTAGGTCCCCTTAAAGTTTAAAGAATATACAATTTCAACAAGTCGTCATACAATTTGCAGAATGGATTGGAATTGTTCTTCCATCACATCCCACAGATGCTCCAAACCATTCCTGAACAATTCTTGCAGTGTGGCAGGGAACATTATCCTGCTGATGCCATGTTGAACAGTTGAACAGTTGCCATGAAGGGATGTAAACGGACTGCAACAATGTTTAGGTAGGTGGTACGTGTCAAAGTCGCATCCACACGATTGCGAGGACCCAGGGTTTCCCAGCAGAACATCAAAGTGCCTCCACCAGCTTACCTTCTTCCCATAGTGCATTCTGGTGTCTTCTCTTCCCAAGGTGAGCGACGCACATGCACCGGGCCATCCACATGATGACCAGGCAACCTTCTTCCATTGCTGCATGGTCCAGTTCTGATGCTTATATGCACAGTGTAGGTACTTTCGGCAGTGGACAGGGGTCGGCATATGCATGATTCTCTGGCCTGTCTGTGGCTATGCAGCCACATACGCCGTAAGCTGTGATGCACCGTGTTCCAAAACCTTTCTGTCATAGACAGCATTAACATTTTACAGTAGCTATTAAGTGGGACTGGACCAGATGGGGTAGCCTTCGCTCCACACACACACACGTCACTGAGCCTGGGCACCCATGACTCTGTCGCTGGCTCATCAGTTGTTTTTCCTTGGACCACTTTTGGTAGGTACTAACCACTGCATACCCAGGTCCACCTGCATACACCCTGGTATGCACAATATCGGTCGTTTCTGCCGGAGATGCTCTGCCCCAGTCATCTAGCCCTCACTATCTGGCCTTTGTCAAAGTTGCTCAGATTCTCATGCTTGCCCGTTTTTCCTGCTTCCAACACCTAATCTTTAAGAACTGACGGTTCACTTGCTGCCTAATACTGTATATCCCACCCCTTAACTAGTGCTTGTGATTTTAATGTTATGGCCTATTGGTGTATATATGTAATGTATGATATGAATAATGAATTTGTTTATAAGTGAGTAAATGAATGAATAACCTGGTGTGCTCATTGGTTGCCCATGAGCTGGCTTGACTATTCCAGTGGAAGGTGTCGGATGCTCATTGGGTGGGGCGACAGGAACAGCAGGTATAGAGAGAAGGGGTGGAGGATTCCCCAGACCTGCAGGGAGACTGTTAACTGTCTCAGGAGCCACTTTACCATCTACTTCAGGAGACGTTGCTGAAAGAAAAAAATTGATGTTACATAGTCGCTCGCATTGTCTGGAAATGGGGTGTTTTATCAAAGTGACAACACTAGATGTGATTGAAGGGACTCACATCTGGTTTGCCATGAATTTAGTGATGGATTCTAAACACTTATATTATGTAGGCCTTTTAAATTTTATTTCTTTATTTTTTGGCAAAAATGTTTTGCACTGGTCAGGGGAAATTAAAGTTAAATTCGACTGTGCAACAAACATTTTGATAGTCAGCATCTCATTACAAACTGAACTGATTAGGCTTATGCCTATTTTGTCATGGCATGTAGCTATCCGACAACTGTATCAAAGATTGGTGTTCACTGCGAGTCTGTCTGAAGGCTAATACCTGCGTGTGCTTTCCCCACAGTGTTTATTAACTGACCTCGATATAATCTTTACAATAATCTTTTACAAGGATAAAAAGTTAATTAAAACTGCCTATAACGTATGCGGTCACTTTGGCCAAAAACTGCATTTCTGTCATTTTAGTCAGGCAGAATTCAGCCACAGCAACAGCCAGACTGCCACATAAACAGGATTCTCCAATGTCAGTTAAGGTTACCAAAAACATTCAGATGCACACATGCACCAAAGAGAGAACGGACCATACAGTGTACATGGACACACAACTACTCAAGATCCATTATTTCTCATCTCAACTCTAGCGTACACAGTGCCGCTGTGTTCAGCAGGAGATCTCCATGCGTACTCACCTTGCAGATGGTCCTGGCGGTTGTGTACATACGTAGCGATGGAGTTCAGCTCTTCTGGGTACAGGTGTAGGCCCTCAGCCATGAGGAGGAGCAGGTGGCGCGTGGCAGAGGGCACAGCGTGGCGCTCCAGCTTAGCCCGCTCCAGGTAGTCATCATAGAGCTCAGAAGCCCTTGCCGCTGCCTCCGCAGGGTCGCACTGTCGCCGAGCACCACTCGCACGCCCGTACTCCACCATCACCAAGTCCAGAGCCTGCTCTCTGGGCATGTTGCGGTGAACTGTGGGAGTGAAATGAAAACTCAGTCACGGGAGAGAGAAGGCTGCATAAATGGTGCACAGTGAGGGTTACTATAGTTTATGCAGAACGAGAGCAGCAGCTAAGTGCCAGCATCGGGGACGCAGCCTTTAACAATAGGCTTTATTTCAGGCTGGGTTAAGCTGTTGGTATGTAAGGGTTGATAATATTTCTAATTTTGTTCGGTAAAGTTGCTTAAATCAGTCTACTAAAATTCTTTCAGTTTATTAGCAGCAATTTCCATATTAAATCAGGTTTTTATATCTTTTTTTTAACCAATGTAACCAGGAATATTTGAATACCGGGTGCTTGTTTGATTTAATTATAGCAATTCATTTTAATTTCCTGAACTCATGAATCTTCAGTGAGAAACTGGTAGCTTTAGACAGAACAGCTAAATACTAATAGTTAATAAAATTTATGAAGAAATTTAATACTAAAGTATTCCTCATTGTTCCACAGAGATGGAATAACAGTATAACAAAATTCAATTTATACATGAGCATTTTACTAACAGAAGCACAGTGTGTTGCAAAAAAAAAAAAAAAAACCTTCCTAAACGATATTTTGCTTTTACCTTCTGTGTAACTGCCATACTATTCAATTTGCAATAGCAATTACATTTAAAACAAATTACTGCTTCCGCTTTTCACTTGTCGGTTCATGTTGGTGATCAAGGACATTATAGATAAAGGTGTATGATGTTAAAGATAACCTGAACTTCTAAGAACCAAAAAAAAAAAAAAAAGTGTTGTAAGCCACTGCATTCATAAAGATTTCTAATTCCAAGCATATAAACACTTTGGTAACCTCAATGTGTATATTTTTTTAAAATAAATATTTAGCTTTTTTTTTTTTTTTTATTACAAATAATATAGCTGAGGGTAGCATTTAGTTCTTATTGTAGCACAAAACCTTCGTTTCATCCTATTCTGCATCTTCTACTTGAGTTTTAATCCATGCTTGTACACTTTCATTTGGAAAACACTTATTTGTGTTGTGCTGTTCATGTGTATAAAACATGCACACAGTATATTGAACACCTGCTCATTTACACAAGTATCCAAACAGCCAATCACGCAGCAGCAGCGTAATGCATAAAATAATACAGACAGACGTCGAGAGCAGCAGTTAATGAAACATGAGAATGGGGGAAAGTATAATCTTCATGACTTTGACTGAGGCATGGTTAATGGAGCAAGTACTGAGCATTTCAGAAACTGTTGATCTTAAATTATCTACGTTTATGTAAAATAGTGCAAGAAAAACAATAGGGGAGAGTCAGTTCTGTGGATGGAAATGCATAGCTCATGAGACACGGTAGAGGAAAATCGCATGTTGGTACAAAGTAACTCAGATAACCACTCTTTACAACCGTGGTCAGCAGAAAAGCACATCTGAATGCAGAAACACACCAAACCTTGAGAAGGATGGGCTACATCACATCACCTTCCACAGGTCATCCAAGAACAGGAATGTGAGGACTTCAGAACAGCTGAAGAGCGGAAAAACCTCACCTGGGCATTTTATCGGGAAAATTATCGGAAAGTGTATCCACGTGATTTTATGCACGGCGCTGCGGTCACGTGATCGACTGATTGAATGAGCAGGTGCACAGGTTTCCGCATGAGTGAATAGAGATTGTATATGCTAAATGTCTTTAACCTCACGTTTGTTAAGCTGGATCTGACCGAGGACTGATCATAGGGATGCCAACCACTAAACCAGTATATTTTCTTAGGTACGTTTTCACCAATTATTTTGCTGTGGCTGCGAGGGGAACTTACTTTTGAGGGACTCTGAAAATATGATTACTGTGCACGAGGAGAGAGCTACATTAGTCTGTTCGACGAGAATACATAAGGGGGAACCATCGGAGCGGACATCTTTCAGGGCCCGGGTCAAGCCGGACTCCGCCTGCAGGTAAAGCATCTCCACCACGAGGCCACGCTCCTGCAAACAGTGGCCTAATGATTTTGCGTAATCCCTTTGAAAGAAGAAGAAGAGAGCTTGTTATTGACCTCCATGCAGAGGGGGATGGCGAATCGTGTGTGTGGGGGGATGAAGCGTGGTGTTGCCTGGAATGTATTATGATGACAGGTTACAAATCAAGTCAGCCATGCAGATTAACAAGAAGACTAAAATGTAGCTACAGCTATAATTTTAACATGGCTTTGTTACAGTTCAACTGTAAAGCTGAATTGGTCAAGAAACTGTTAGTAATAGTATATTTTGGAGCTCTACAGGTCTTTATATCCTCCATGAGAACTACTGGGAGTCTCGGCAGGTTGAACATAATAAGAATGTGAACTACACCTATACAACTATACCGTCCAGTGGTTTCATATACTGAGAAAGAGCCACTAAAGTAAAGATTTGATCATTTAATTGGTTAAGAGCATATATAAGAGGCTTAATGTGTATTTATTGCTGCTAATTTCTTTCCTGTTTGTTGGATGAATTCATAAATGCAAAAAAAATGCCTAAGCAGTGAATACACAAGATGCTGAAAATTTTTACATAAAAAAAACAAAAAAACACCATTATTATTATTATTAGTATTATTTCAAACCAGCTGCCGACTATCAGTTCTAGGATGCTATAACATTCATTAAAATCATAAAGACATCTTTGTTCCATCGGCATGAACTGATCATTGAAATTATATATATTAAACTCCTTATTGATCTCGCATGCTTTACGCAATAACTGCATTGTATTATTTTTGCTGTAAATCTGAGCCCATTTTTAGCATATATGCGTGTATATATATATATACACACACACATACTTTTTTTTTTACACGAGTAATGCGTCTTAGGATTTCATGTTCGGAGTATTTGAAATATTCACATTATTGAGGAGCTTTCGCAATTTGTTTAAAAAGATTTCATTATTACATATAAAAAAATTTTATATTATACAGGTCCCACATGTTCTGCATTTCTTTTCTTTTTTTTACTCAGGCTGTGATAACACTGTACAAGCAACTCCGTGACGGAGCACATGCACACCAGGAGGTTTACACACTAAAAAAATTATAAAACGTTTAAATCAATGCTAAGCCGTTATAAAATACTATACAAGTCAAGATATGAACCCGTTATCAATAATTCCATTACACAGTATGCCGAATACTCACAATTTCTGGTTGTTCAAAGAAAGCACGACACAGTCAGCAGGCTGCTTGGCTCCATCTCCATGGAAATGTTGATAAAATCTCTGGTACAGGGCACTGCGCTCGTCTCCATCCTTCGGGGAGGTAACTGAACGAAAGAAAATGCGCATTCTTCACAATAAACGGTTACATAACTCCACATAGTGCAAATGGAAGACAGATCATGCTCCAGGTTCCACATGCAAATGAACTACTGACACCGTCCACATACACTGTAAGAACATACACTGTAGAATAATTACCATTTGGCTCATGAGGTGAAGGTTCATATGTTTTATAGTCTGTAGGGTCAGAGTACCCATCACTCTTTTCCAAATTGTCAAAGCTGTAAACAAAGATGAACATACATTAAGGTCAAATTCAGGGCTTTAATTAAAGCTTTACTTTTAGGTGAATGTAATTTCAAGGAGTGCCACAACATTGGAATATCCAAGTCAGACATGTGTTTAATATGGTTGAACCTTTCCGCTTCATGGTGCACGTCTTTTCTATCCTCCCGACCAGGATAGGGCTGACTTCGGAAAGGTCGGAAAGGTTTCGCTCCACTGCTAAAAGTTAAAGAAAAGGTAACTTTCAATGGCAGAAACAGTAACAATGCTTAACAAATGCATAACCTGCCAACTTGGGTTCTTTGTCTTTCTATTGTTCTTAATTTTCTTTTTTTTTTGTCCATCTTGTCTTTCATTCCTGTAGTCTCCAAAATAAAAAAAATAAAAAAAACTTATCATCATAAACTTTTCATATATTTTTAGATATTTACATATTTTTGCTTTAGGTTTATGAAAAACTTTTTTGATCGGACACCAACACAAAGATTTCTTTAAGAATTATTGTGCCGGTGTTAGCCTGCAGAAATGTTTTTCTGTTGTATATTTCAGTTCCCGG
>JAQQZR010000037.1:10608733-10634631 GCA_030068235.1 Notoglanidium macrostoma | reverse complement strand
GATGCTGGGATTGGCTCCAGCTTCCCCGCGACCCAGACGGATAAAGCGGTATAGATAATGGATGGATGGATGGATGTCCACAATGTGATGCACACCTTTACCGTCCATAAATTTTGGCAAATACTGTTATACAGTATTCAGAGTTCAGAGTTCAGTGCACCATCACATACAAAGATGCAGAAGGTGTGCCTGGACAGGTTTGTGTGCGTTTATGTATAAGTAACATTTTACCGGCGAGTTTCTCAGCTAGGCAGCCCAGCACTGCAGTTGTGTTACGGTGCTTGGCAGGGATGAGGGCGTCCTGGTGAGCCACAGCACCACTCAGACTCAACATGTCCGACAGTTTCTGCAGAGCGTCCTGCACAAGAGTACAAACGACAACGTTACAGCAGGGTGAAAACACAGCGCTCACATGACGTTATATTTAAGGGGCTTTTTCCACTGCCTAAGTATAGAATTTTTTTTTTGGTCAGCCAGCAGCCCAGTTCCAAAGAATTCACTCCAAAAATGACCAAAATGTGGTTTCTGGTACTTGCTCATACTGACTGGAATTAATGGTACTTGGGAGTATAAAGGGAGTATTAGCACTCTTCAGTGATATCCAGTTGAGCATACAATGCGACACACAATTTAAAAGACACACCCGAATAAACAAACGTGCTGTGCCATCCAAAGCAAGAAAATGTACAAACCCGAAGCGGTGTTATTACACAACAAACACAGGATAAACAAACAAATACTTCCATTTTGGTCATGTGGATTGAAATGTTGCAGTTCTTTGATAATGATCTTCTAAAACTATTTCCTTTTGAAGATAACGGTAACTTAATGTGACTGCTCCATCACGTGTGTGGAACATTAACTATACCTAGAACCATATCTAAGTCCCACTGGTTTCTGTTTCTTGTCTTTAAATGTGCAGTGGAAAACACCCCAATTTAAAAAAAAAAAAAGAAAGAAAAAAAAACCCACTATGCAATAATAACTCACAGTAGGAAAGAAAACGAGACACAGACTGCACAGCAAAGAAAGTCACTACTGCTTCTAAATCAGCTTAATGGTTTCCACTGTTGCATAGGTACTGCAGAATGGAGTTAAATTACTGTTAAATTATATTTATGGACACGCTGTAAAATGAACGTCATGACTCACTTGTGCATTTTGCCTACCGCCTACTGACTATTGTGGTGTTGAAGCGTTCACATGTAAGAGGCGTTCGTACTCACTTTGGTGGGCAGAGGGCATTCGTCCAGGAGCAGGGTGATCACAGCCGGTCCCAACGGGTCATCCAGAGGAATCACTCGGATCAAAGACTGCACCACCTCTAGCCACCCGTCGTCTGCAAAGGAACAAATAGCATTTTGTTTAGTTTATGACTCACCCAAATAAAAAAAGGTTTATCTTATGTCTAAGACAAGCCTAGGATCGTTACACGTTGCTCATATAGTTCTTCATAATGGCCGACAATGATGTGTCATTATCTCCAAAAATAAGATATGAATCATTAAACTGATTCAACTGTGCTGAATGCTGAATCACTTCCACTTCAGCTGCTTTTCACACCAGCTATGCTAATTAACATAGCAACATGCTCTGTTCTAAAAGTGAAATTATTAGGACAGTCACCACGCTCAAATGCCCACAGAAGAAGAATTCGAATGATAATTTTATAATTAAAGTTCCAGCTGGAGCATTTGAGCTTGGGAGACGCAGCACTGTTATCGCATTGTTGCACTGCTTTGTCAAATGATTCCAGGGTTTACGGTAACCACCTGGCCCTTTGGAGGAAAATAGCTGCCGCTTATCTCTTTTAGTTAAGACGTAGACACTTACTCTATTCCTATTCTATGACAAATATGCCATTTACACCAAGTAATAAAATCTGTGGAAATAAATTGTCTAGTCTCCACTAGAGTGGCAGCATTGTTCCCAAGCACCTGGTGGTTACCATGAACCTCTAGCTTCTACTGTGATGGGCCTGGTGGCTCCGTTTGAACGCTGACCAAAACTGGAGATTTAATCTTTTTGTTCAAACTTTTCAGAGCATTTTGCCTCTAACAGCATCACTGCACTGGCAAACTCATGTTCATTGCTGATGGAAAAATAAATTTTACGATTCCCTAGAGCATCATCAATCATCTCAAACCTACTTTCAGGAGTAATATGGTGTGCTGCTCAAGCTGCAGTGAGCTCCTCCACCAATCTGACCAGACACATTACATCACCATAGCCAAATCACATCAGCCCCAATGTAACAGAAACGAAATCGTACACAAAGGGGCGGGGAGTAGAAGCTGGCAGGAAAGAAACAGTTGTCAAGGGCATCTCGGACCCTGCCAAATTCTGCTCCACTATTAGATCGATTGAGTTCTTGAAAATCTGCTAAATAGTGAGCCCAACAAGGCCAAGACAGCTTTGAATACATTCCATAATATTAAAGGGGAGGTTATTGCCAAATAAATTACGAAAATAATTTAAAACCTCCTATATAAACGAATCCTAAAATTATGCACAGATCATAAAAAAAGAACCAGTACAAACTGTGCAATAAAAACAGGTTTAGTCTGAAATCAGCAGCCTAAGGGACTTATGAGTGCAGCTGAGTCACAAATCATCCAGTAAATCTAGTTTTGCTATGATTACAGTAGCAAAGGCTTAGAATAACAGTTTCACGGTTACATAATAATTATTTAATCAGTGATTGAACACAACAGGCTGGATACAGTTGACAAATGGATACATCACACCAAACAAAGCTCTGAAAATGTGTGAAGGTGGGCAAGCGACGGGGAAAAAGTCCTGCTACACTGGATTTCTTACTCACCAGTTTCAGCCATCTCATGCAGTGTTATCATAGAGTAAGGGGGCTCCTGGTCACTGAAACAGGGGAAGAAAATTTTTTTTTTTTTTTTTTTTTTAAATCACATCGTAAATCATAAACAGTCGTAAAATGAAAATAAGGCCCAGAGAGCAAAATAGTGCATTGTGCTCTGAAGTGTTGCCCACTGTAAACTTCTACAAAGTGCGTATCCTATTAGTTTTTAGCCGTAAACAAAACATGCAGTCTTAATGATGTAACAGGTGTGTGTGTGTGTGTGTGAAGCGGGATGACGGATGGCTAGTGGAGAAGAGATAGTGTGCCTCTGCTCTGGTTGTTTTGGCTGCAGGATGTCCCCATTCATCTCCGTGATTGCTCCTGGAATGGTAAATCTGTGTGGTGACAGCAGCGCTCCCTCAGGGGAAGCCCTCTGGGACACCAGCACCACCACACAAGAGAAAGGAGCTCTACTCTTCAGCAGAGTGCAAGACTGGTTGGGTTGTTATCCGTACCATAAATCAGAGGACTGTGTAAGTAAAGGCTATATCTTAGAGCCAGCATCTTGGCTAGAAAATGAGCTAAAAGAGCAGCCTGATGGGAGGAGGAAGAGCGAGCGGGAAGGCAAATTCCCTATGGCTGTTAGGCATAGTGACTCTCCTCAGTGCTAGAGTAATGAGGATAGGAAGTGAGGGCTGAGGTTGCAGATTCACAGCCAGTAAATATCGCGGCCTGATGGCCATTTCTCGGCTCTTTACTTCGTGAGCAGAACAACCCTTTCACACCGAGATCACAGAAGACAGAAAGCATCAGTGTGTGTTTTTCAAATACAATTATGCAAGCACTTCGCTTACATACAGAAAGAGAGCAGAGTCAAATTTCTATTTGCACGAACACAGCACCTAATCCGATATCTGCCTAAATTGAACTCTACAAGCCTAACCTCTCAACAAACCAAAATGAATCTGCTTCTTAAGTGAACATTAACCACACCAGTGTTGGCATGTGGATATCCGTGTAGGCTGTCCAAGTGGAAAGGTGAGAAAATATACATAGAGGGGAAAATAAAAAGAGCTGACGTGCTGCCAGCGCATTACAGCGAACATAAAGGGCAGCTCATGTTGACTCACTGTCTAGTCTTTGGCGATAAATTAACATGAAATAAACGAATACATGAATAAATAAATAATGTCTTCCTCATTAAAGACAACGTTCAGGGTGTACTGCCAGTTTCCATACGCTCTGTTAGCTCAGCATTTAAAAGCTTCTTTTGGCATTACTGCAGAAAGCTCTGCACCCTGAGAATGAGCATATCGTTTTGTTTTGTCAGACTGCAAAAGAACAAAAAAAGTGTAGTTTGACATGCATGAGAGGATAGATGATACTGACAAAAATACCATGCTGCCCTAACAAAATATTATTAGAATACTTTACATTGCAATAGCAATATGCCTTAAAACAGATTATGTAACATACTGAACCTGTGGCCACGAGTTATTATATGAGGTAACACGTTGCCGCAGGTTAAAGACTGGCTCGCATTCATTTCACCAAACTGCACAAAATAGTTATTTACATCTTTTTTGCATCAATGTATCACCTCACCCACGGAGACCTTATCTGTAACCTCTGAGACAGCACATCTCACAGACACCTAATATGAGCCCATACTGCAGCTTTCACAATGTTGTACGTCTCAGTGCATTTTCACTTCCTGTAGCAAAACTGAAAATTGCTCACTTGTCAACAAGAGTCCTGATAACAGCTAGTGTATCCAGCACCAGGCCGTCGACGTTCTGCTTTTTCCGGCGTGGCTCGTGAGGGCCGCGGCCTCGCCTGGGTGGTCGGACAGGGTCCCGGGGCCGGCTGCCCCTAGCCTCGGGGGGCTCGGAGTTCTCCACCCGCCTGAGCTGCCTCCGAGGTGCCACTCCCTCCTCCACGTCACTGTCCTCTCTGCACACGCAGCTGTTTCCCATGGCTCCGCGACCCACGAGGCTCCGCCACAACTGGACAGATTGCAGCTGTTCGACAGTCAGTTGCAGAACCCGTGCAAGGCTCCTGCTGGCACAGAATGCAATCCAGGTGGCTACTATCATATCACTTGGGGAGGCGCCTCGGGACGGGCTGCGTGGGGACGTCTATCATCGTGCTACTGCAGACCGTCAGCAGCCGAGTTGAAAGAAGCCACGGAGTTAAAGCTGCATTCAACAAGCATCCTACAGCAGGAAGCGCTTCACTCCTGCGGAGAGAAAAAACAGCGACGATGAGAGCGAACCTCCAGCTGAGAAAGCTGGAAACAAGATTAACTTGCCCCACAACATAGCACTCCAGATTACTCCACAGTAGCATAAATACTCTCTACTTACAGCTTCTGTGTCTTTGTTGGGGTATTTTGAAGGGCTTATTAGAATAATAAATGCATGATTAGTATAATAGCAGACATCAGCGATACACCCAAATACAGGGTGAGTCTTCTGATTGTTACAGTGTCACGGTGTAGTTTCGGTTGACTTTTTCAAAATTCCAGATCAAAATTTCCAGTGCTTCTTATACCTTTTTTTTTTTTGTCTCTCTGCAACTCCCCAAAAGTTTGCATCCCCCTCCCTCTGGACTTCATCTCATCAGTCTACTAACAGCAACATGCAGATCTTCAGGAAGGAGACGCAGCTGCACGGAAAACTCTTTGCGTGTGAGATCCAGTGGTGAAGATGTTACACCGCTACCTCTGTCACCACTTCTAGCATGTTCAGAAACGTAAACAACGTGACTGCTGACCAGAACTAAAGGAAACAAGTGTCTATTTTCGGCTAATCGGTGTTGCATACTGCAATGCGAGTAAAGGTGATAGGTTTTGTTTGTTGGGGTTTTTTTTTTTTTTTTCGCTCAGCATGCCACCTTTCCTCACATCCGCTCTCTCTCAGTTTAAAATGATAACCCGATAAACACTTAGGTAATAACATGATACTTTTCTAAGAATGATGAGCAGTTAAGGGATTTGGTATTTGTTATACAGTATACACACACTCACAAGAATGTGTAGAACCTTTGTTGTTGTTTTGTTTTTGTTGATAAATACACAGTTAAATCCGTAAACCCGTGATATTTTTAGATTAAGTTATCGAACCGTAACACCTCTATAGCCAAGTAAACATTTTGGCACCATGATGATAGATTAATTCAAAAGTAGCCACTGTAAGACTGCAGGGCATGAAAACATCTCACTTCAGCACAGAAGAAACAGCTGGTTCTGAACAAAGGTCACAGAAACGGCTGCGAAGTGAGTCCAAGCTGTCTAAACTTACTGCATTTACACTCGCATTTCAGAGGTTTTAAGTGGGACACAAATTAGAGAGGATTTAAGGGAACCTTTCTCTTCCCTGCCTGAATAGCGCAACAAATTAGCTAACAAATAAAGCTGACCAACTGATAAACCATCTACGCAAACGTAACTTAGTTTGCTAGATACCTGCCTAAACTAGTCGCTTCACCTAGCAGCTTGAGAGCTAACTGTATCGCACTGTACACAGAGCTAGCAAATTAGCTACTTAGCCACCTTCTTTAAGTTTATATTCACGATAGCTAGATGGCTAGTACGCTATATACCAAATCTCTTCACAGAAAAATAATTACAGTGTCTTCAAACAAAAAGGATACGAACAGTTAAGATACACCAGAAGTCGTATCGGAATAAAACACGTCACTTACCGGATAATAAGAAGCCAGCAGATGGGACTGGGCCTAAACCCGACTCATACAGGAAGTGCCTCACTGCGGCTAACGCTAGCTGGCTTACCGTTAGCAGGGTGCTCTGGGAGAGACCAGCTGAAAACCAAGAAAGCTAACGTATCTTATATTCCATAGGAAACCAATCAGTACTCGAACATGGTCGATTAACAGACATAATATAGCTCTACTCTCCCTGGAAACACACTCTTACAGAAAACGCCACAGCTAGCCAGCCGAGCTCTTCTTGGGAACCATAATTCGTGTTTCTGTTTCTGTCATAAATGCAAGGAGGCTCATTCAGTCACCCGCACCGAGGAGCTGCTACAGCCAGGGTTGCCAAGTGTGCAAGAATAATTCCGCCTCTCGATACGAGCACAAAACTCACACTCCTACACTAAACATGTGCTGTAACGTTTTACATAACCTCGCCTAATAATGTTAGGTTTTTAACAAAACAGCATTAAAAGTTTTGTTCCTGCAAAAAGTTTTTAACAAGCTAATACATAAGCATAAAAAAAAGAATAGAACAAATCACTGCAAGTTTATGTGTATATGAAGTGTGTTTGTAATGATTTTTGAGGTACATTACCTTCAAGTCCTCCTCAGATGTTTGTGTGGATGAATGCAAAGGTGGTTATTATTAAGCCAATCCCAGCTGACATTGGACGAGAGGCGAGGTACACTCTGGGTCACCAATTCATTACAAGGTTAACACAGAAATGAACAAGCATTCACACCTATGGGCGATCTAGAGTAGCCAGTTGATCTAAACTGTGTCTTTGGACTTTTAACTTGGATTTCCTAAGAAAGTTTAGGTGTCCTCGACCCCAAGTTCATCATATGACATCATGTCAACTTGGCTGCTCACACAGTAGCAGTAAACAAAATATCACTTCACTAGTTTACATGAGTTCATAGTAGTGTTTAATTTAGATCAATACACAGAAATATTAGTAAATATGTCATAAACTCATGACTAATATTAGCTTGATAGCTTGTTGCTAACAAAAACATACTATAATGAAAGCGTCAATATTGTCCACACTTTGTAGTTTGAATATGCCAAGGTCAAGTTCAGACATCCCACCCACAGAGGCAGAACATATGCACCATTACGGAGGGCAACCCTAAATCAAACTATAGTGGTCCAACATGTACATCTACAGATCATTTGCAACACATCAGATAAGTTCATATTTCCTTTATTTGTAAAATGGCTGGGCGGCATGGTGGTGTAAGTGTTTAGCACTGTCACCTTACAGCAAGAAGGTCCTGGGTTCGATTCCCATGTCATCTTTCTGTGCAGAGTTTGCATGTTCTCCCCGTGCATTCGTCGGTTTCCTCCCACAGTCCAAAGACATGCAGATTAGGCCACTTGGCTACTCTAAATTGCCCATAGGTGTGAATGCGAGTGTGTGTAGCTGTTTGTCTGTGTTGGCCCTGTGGTGGACTGGCGACCTGCCCAGGGTGTACCCCGCCTCTCGCCCGAAGATGCTGGGATTGGCTCCAGCTTCCCCAGACAGAAAAAGCGGTATAGATAATGGATGGATGGATGTAAAATGGCTTGGTGTGCTGTGTTTGCATGCAACTACAACATTTTCTCATACTGGTACTGGTCTCTGGCAATTACATTTACATCATTTGGCAGACACCCTTATCCAGAGCAACTTACACATGTCTCATTTATATAACTGGGCAGTTGAGGGCTAAGGACCTTGCTCAAGGGCCCAGCAGTGGTAGCGTTGAACGCGTAACCTTCCAATCAATAGTCCAACATCTTAACACTGAGATACCACTGTAATTAGTTCACACCATTGCAAGTTTGTTTGAAAAGGGAAGGAGGATAGTTTACTCAAGGAATTGTTCAGCAAGTTTTTAAAGCAATATTGACTATCACATGAGAATAAGTTATGATTTGATTATAGACTACTGCTATTTACATGTTACAGGTTTGTGTGTGTGTGTGTGTGTGTGTGTGTGTGTGTGTGTGTGTGTTTCCTTGGGGTCCCTACTTGCATGGACTGTCCTAGCCCCAGGTAATATGAATGGCAGGCCTGCTTAGGCCTGATTTATTTCTCTATAATACGGTGAACCTGGCAACCCTGAGAGTCATCACAACACGTGACGTCATCAAATATTTCTTAGACAACGCTATGGAGCTCCGCCCAGCGGCAGCCAATTGTTACAGTTGTGTGTGTGTGCGCGCGCAGATACAGTTTCGATTCACAGCCCCTCCTAACAACCACACGCAAATATTATAAGTGCACTCTCATCACATGGAATTATTAGAACAACTTATGAAGGTGATAGCTGTGTCTGGTGTCATGACACACTGCACGCCTTCAGATTTTGCCAAGGTTTACATTTTAACAATTATCTGAGCTATTTTTCTACCCATTGCTTATATTGTTGTTATATTACTCCCTTCCATTATTTATGATTCTTTTCATTTGAATGTATGTTTTGTTTTGTCTTAAATGGTTGTGTTGATGCCTGGAAGAAAACAATACAGTTTCCTCCATCCACACAAAAATATGCTAGTGGGTGGACTGGCTACTCTAAAATACCTCTTTTATGACGTTCAGTGAGGGAAGATTAGGATTCAGACACACCGTTATTTCTTATTTAATACACTTCCAGTGCATATACACACGTGTTTATTTTTCCCTACAATGTGTTTTTTTAGCAAAACAAACACACTAAAAAACAACACCCATATGGTACACAATACAAGTGTATGTGACATAACGAGCAGATAAAACAAAATAAGACAAACAAGTAGACATTATGGAAAAATTGGGTGAGAAAACAAACAAACAAACAAACAAACAAACAAACAAACAAGTAAACTTCATGGAATCATAACTAACTGTCCTGAACAGGTGTACCAATGCAGTCTCAGACTAATGTTAAAGAAGGTAAGAGGGAAGCCGGAAGTCATTTAAGAAGAATTGCTGGATGACCTGAAAGGATGCAGGAACACAGTTACACAGAGAATAATACGCTATGAACTACACTGCAGTCATCTCCAGTCCTACACCCCATTCAAAAGTCCTCTGCTAAAAAAGAACTACAGAGATGCAGGTCTAAAAGCATTTATACAAATCAGAACTATTTTGGAACAATATAATCTGGTCAGGCAAAAAAAAAAAAAAGTCTCCCTCCTGTTTGGAGAAAGAAACTAACTACTTACATATTACAACTACTTACACATCAAAATTCTATATTTTCTATTAAGAATTCAAACAAGCTGAAAGAGTGGTTGTGAGGAGTCGGGAAATAGACATGAAGGAAATAGTTACTGATGGATATAATTCATTTTTATTACTGTAAAAATTGCCAAGATGGGAGTTTAAAATGAAGATCAAGGAAGTGTGCTGGTGGGACGATGTAGATCAGTGATTGATCATTGGGAACAATAGAGATCAATGATTAGGCATAAAGAACATTAGCTCACTGAAGCACAAACCATCCATTCATTTTCTAAGCCACTTATCCATTGCTTGAGCCAATCCCAGATGACTTTGGGCAAGAGGCGAGGTACAACCTGGACAGGCCGCCAATCCATCATGAGGCTAAGACAGAGACGCACAGCTATTCGCACTCACATTCTCATCTACGGGCAATGGCAGGCCTGGTTTGGAACTAACACAATTTCTCTATAATACGGTGAACCTGGCAACACCGAGATTGGTCACAACACGTGACGTCATCACATAGTTCTTAAACAACGCTATGGAGCTCCGCCCAGCGGAAGCTGATTGTTACCGATGTGTTTATGCGGATGCAGGTGCGATCCACAGCACCGCCTAACAACCACACACAAATATTAAGATAATATAAATAAGACGAACAAGTAGACATTATGGAAAAAACAGGTGAGAAAAAACAAACAAACAAATAAAGCTACAGAACCATAGCATAGACCGAGAACATCCCTGTCTGTATAAATGGTTCAGTAATATGCAGGTGGAAAGTTCATGGAACCACAAGTAATTGTCCTGGACAGGTGTACCAATTTTCACCTCTAATTAGAGGGCACTACCATGCTTTTTTAAATAACAATTTCTTTAAACCCTAAATCAGTATCGACCTTGCAAAGTTCAGTATACCTTTAACCAGTATATGGCGATTTGAATACCATATTGTTTTTTTTTTTTTTTTATAAAAATGGTACAGTACAATCACATCGTTTAATTTACAGCTCAAGAACTTGTAACGGTGTAGCTACTTCTTAGTTTAAAACTTTCCACCCTCATCTGCCGCATCTCGATTTGAAAACTTTAACCTTATATCCTGTAAATCTAGAAAATTCAGAAAACTGGTTCGCAATACAGACAATTCATATATTTTAATGCTGAAGACATTTTCTGATAAAGTCACAGTAAATAAAGTAGACAAAAGAATTGCGGTGTTTTACACATACACAAATGCGCACTAATTAATTGCACTTTTAAAATATGCTACCTGCTAGAAGCAGTTTCTGTTAATGTCACAGTAATAAAATGTACAAATACTTGCGGGCTACTGTAGGACACAAAATAGGACAAATGCGTAAAACATCGGAACTAAAATCAATGTTACATTAAAACTACATTGCCCATCACTCCACCTTCTCCGCCTGCATAGGAATTACATTTGTTCAGCGGTGGTGGAACACGGACACATTTACAGTGACACAAGTGCGAGTGGTAAATATCTACATTTTTTTTCTGCTCCTGTCTTTTGGGTAAAGAATGCGAATTTATTTCTGAAACTTCTATAACAGCTCTTGAAGTAATGTAGCTATTGTAATTCAGATCAGGAATGAATCTGTTTACTTGATATGTTTTTAAATCTGCGGGTTAACGGTTCATGAAGCCAGCAGCAATTAGCAAAGCAGCGTTAGCTAACATGCATGTATGTACTTGACTATGAATAGAATTGTATTACACCTATCCAAGCTGCTCCTTCACGTCGGAACGCGACATAATACGCTGTAGTGTGTGTTTTTGCACTGATGGTTGGTTGTGCTCTGGTTTTTATGCCTTTAGTCCTTTACTTCTTCGCACTAGCTCCATGGGGATTCAATTATATAACATTATCTCAGTGCACTTGCTATTTTGGAAGTGATGTTGACTTCAGTTTGGTCAGTTAGGATTTTAATAATAAAATGTATAAACTGTTACTGAGTCTTCCTGAGTGTTATTGGTTCAAACTAGTATAATGTTGGTTAACCCATGAAGTCGAGTTTTTGAATAATAGATTTACTTTGGGGCCCATTTTATCATTTGGCATTTTTGAGATTTGATTTGATTCAACTTTATTGTCATTACACATGTATGGGTAACGAATTGCAGTTTTGCATCCAATCAGAAGTGCAAAGAGCAGCAAGTGCAATAAAAGCAGATTATGTTCAGATAAGGGTAGTGTTGAAGATGGGAATAGTTATGTACAGAGGTGGGAATAGTTATGGTCAGATTATGTACAAATAGATTAAGTATACAGAAGTTCTATATTGCTATACAGAAGGGCAAATATACAGATGTACTATGGGCAAATACAGATGTGATATCTACCTCTGTGAGCTTAAATTATAATTATTAGGGATGCTCTTGTGATCCATTATGTGTAATTAGCTGTGCATTATAGATACATGTAGATTTATACCACATCACTGTTGAATTGTTTGTTCTGATTGGAAAGAAGATGCTGATTAATTTCCTGTAAGAGCATCTCTATCTATCTATCTATCTATCTATCTATCTATCTATCTATCTATCTATCTATCTATCTATCTATCTATCTATCATAGCAGTCAAAAGTTTGGACACACCTACTCCCTCATAGGTTTGTATTTAATTTGACAGTTTTACATTGTAGAACTATATCTAAACTTACTATGAAATAACACATATGAAGATATATGTATATATAATTTCCCCTTGGGATGGGATAAGCAGCTGCTGGGCTGGTCAACCAACCAGGCATAGTGGTGGTTTATAAGGAGCAGAAAACAGCAGTAGTGATAGATGTGGCCATCCCAGCTGACAGTAACATCAGGAAGAAGGACCATGAGAAGACTGAAAAGTACCAAGGCCTGAAGGAACAACTGGAACAGATGTGGAAGGTGAAGTGTGAAGTTGTTCCAGTAGTAACAGGAGCATTATGGGCTGTGATCCCCAACAGATTCCATGCACAACAACTGAGATCTCTGTCCAGAAATGTGCAGTTCTAGGGACAACAGATACCACGCAGAACCCTCAAACTCCCAGGCCTCTGCAATGCTTTTCAGTTAACAGATGTGCCTTATCAAAAGTTAACCGGTGGCATTTCTTGCCTTTTTAATGTGTTTGAGATCATCAGTTGTGTTGTGTCGAGGTAGTGTTGGTATACAGTAAATAGCCCTATTCAACAACTGTAGTAAACCGTATTATGTCAAGAACCACTCAACTAAGTAAAGAGAAATGACAGTCCATCATTACATTAAGACATGAAGGGAAGTCAATCAGGAGAATAGCAAGAGCTTCAAGTATCTTAAAGTGCAGGTGCAAAAAAACAGTCTATGATGAAACTGGCTCTCATGAGGACTGTCCCAGGAAAGGAAGCCCACGTACCTCTGCTGCAGAGGATACCTTCATTACAGTGACCAGCCTCATTAATGGCGCCTCAGATTAGAGCCTACATGAATACTTCACAGAGTTCAAGTAGCAGACACCTCTCAACAGCAACTGTTCGGAAGAGATGCGGTCACAGAAATCACTAATGAAGGAGGCCAGTAAGAAAAAGAGAATTGCTTAGGCCAAGAAACACAAGGAATGGACATTAGATCAGTGGAAATATGTAATTTGGTCTGATGGGTCCAAATTTGAGGTTTGTGGTTGCAACTGCCGTGTCTTTGTGAGAGACAGACAAGTGGAACGGATGGTATCTGCATGTGTGGCTCCCACTGTGAAGCACAGAGGAGGAGGTGTGATGGTGTGGGGGTGCTTTCTGGTGACACTGTTGGCGATGTCTTCAAAATTGAAGGCTCACTTAACCAGCATCACTACCACAGCATTCTGCAGCGACGTGACCTTCCATCTGGTTTGCGCTTAGAGACCATCGTTTGTTTTTCAACAGGATAATGACCCAAAACACACGTCCAGGCTATGTAAGGGCTACTTAACCAAGAAGGAGAGTGACGGAGTGCTGCATCACATGACATGGCCTCTGCAATCACGGACATAAACCCTGCTGAGATGGTTTGGGATGAGTTGGACTACAGAGTGAAAGAAAAGCAGCCAACAAGTATATATGGGAACTCTTTCAAGACTGTTGCAGACCCATTCCTGCTGCCTGAGAGAAGTCCAAGAGTGCGCAAAGCTGTTATCAAAGCAAAAGATGGCTACTTTGAATTGAAAATTACCCTTTTTTTTTGGCTTACTACATAATTCCATGTGTTATTTCATAGTTTTGATGCCTTCAGTGTCGCTCTACAGTTTAGAATATAATAAAAATAAAGAAAAGCCATTGCATTAGAAGGTGTTTCCAGACTTTTGACCAGTACTGTATCTCTTTCACTCGCCAGCTCTAATATTCTTGTCCCTGAAGTTATCTGGAATTGCCTACTACTGAAATCAGCCACAAGAGGGAACTGCTTCTCTTCTGTTTTCTCCGTTCCAGCGCAAGCTGGCTGGCTTCTTTTCTTATAGAGAAAAAAAACCCCCGAAACAATAAAACAGTGCTGTAATAACTGTAGTATAGATTGTGGTCAGATTTGTATCATTCAGATCAACACAAGTTAATAGCCAGATTTAGACGTGTTCTCAGTGTATGCTAGGCTCTATTACTGATGCGCAGCTCTAACCATGATGAGTAACACCATCCCTTCTAATACGAGCAAACCAGGCTCTCGATCTGATTTATGATAATGATATTTGTGAACATTTCTGGTATCAATGTTCTGAGCCGTTCTGTCTTTTTCAGCTCTGATGCACAGACTCCGTTATCGATGACTTCATGACCCAGATCCAGTTTTCCACTTAATAAAGCCGATCACATTGAGGTATATGATCCAAGCTGGATTGTTTTGACTAGACTTCTATGCACTCAGAATTTATATATTAAGTTGGAATTACTGATTTGTACTAATACGGAGTATTTTTTTTTAAAGCACTGCCATGGCAGAAGGTGTGGACCTGAGCCGAAAGTTCGTTTCAGAATCAGAGTTGGAGGAGAAGCGAAAAAAACGACAGGAGGAATGGGAGAAAGTTCGCAAGCCTGATGATCCTGAAGGTAAGTAAAGTAAATATGCTTTTCAATCAAACCCTGGTGCAGTTTGTTTGAGTGGACGTGAACGTGATAGTAGCACTGTGCTGACCAAGACAGGTGCTCAGTTTGAGGATGTTTACACACATGGCCCAGACACTTGAGTGCACACCCTCGTTTGGGGCGGGGCTCATGATCACAAGTGTGTTCTCACATGCAGTTGCGGTCAGAAGAACATGAATGTCACCGCAATATTGGGCTTTCAATTATTTCTTTTAACCGTTCTTTTTCTGAGGAAGAATTGTACACCTTTAATATTCGGTGCACAAGTTTGAGTGTATTTTGGGTTTTCCGAAATCAACACAGGGTTAAAATTATACAGCACACCTCATATTCGGTTAAATGTCCTTTAGCAAGTTTCACCTTTTGGTATTCATTAGCAAGCTTCTGGCAGAATTCTGGTTGGGATGTTTGATGGCAGAATTGGTAGAGTTCAAATAAACTTCCGACCAGATTACAGAGCAGATTTTTAAGCACAGTCCACATGTATTCAATAGAGTTGCGGTCAGGACTTGTTTTAAGCTCAATGTTCGCCTGCTTTATCCATCCCACACCCAGCTTTGCTGTGTGTTGGAACTCCTAGTGTGGCCAAGTTTCAATCTTCTAGCTGATGGTTTGAAGTTCTGAGGTTCTTCATTATTCCATCTACTTTGTGCATTACACCAGTTCCACTGGCAGGGAAACAGCCCCAGAGCACGATGCTTCCTCCACCATGCTTACCAGTTGGTACTGTGTTCCTCTGTACCTCTGGTCATTATAGCCAAACAACTCTATCTTTATCTCATCTGTCCATAAAACTTTCCTCCAGAAGGCTTTTTTTTTGACCATGTGATAAGCTGCAAACTTTAGTCGAGCTAGAAGGTGTTGATTTTGGAGCAGGGGCATCTTCACGAGCCTCTCCATCCATGGTGATCCATGGTAAAACTTGCTTGACTGTAGACAGTGTTCCAGCAGCTTCCAGTTCATGATAGGTCTGTGACTTGGTGGTTCCTGGGTTGCTCCTGACCATCCAAACCAATTACCTCTCAGCTGAGGGTGACAGTTTGGGTCTTCTTCCAGATCATGGCAAAGGTGCTCCACCTTCCATTAACTTGTTCTTGTCAAACAAATCCTTGAGAAGGTACCAGCTGTGGTCAGTCATGATCACGAACAGGATCACTAAATGTTAAGACCTTTTGGAACTTTCAGCACCACTGAATTCATAGTCTAGGTATGTATAATAATATATGTATGTATATAATTTGACCCTGTGTTGAATTCAGAAAACCTAAAATAAAGTAAACTTGTGCACCAAATTCCTTTTATTTCTATTGAAAGATGTGTGTTTTATCATTCAGGAAAAGAACAGTTCAAAGAAATAATTGAAAGCCCAGTATTGCTATGACCTTCACGTTCATGACCGCATGTAAAGTTCCGACTGCAACTGTAGATGGTTCAATCCAATCCAATTCTATGCATAACTATTGTGTGTGCAAGTTTGCAAAATGGTTCACGCTAGATTCATCCATTTGCTGTCTTTTAAATCATTTTCTCTTGGTACCAACACGTAAGTGAAGAACAGTGCTTCCTGGATGCATGGCATGTCCGCACGCAGGACTACGCGCACATGAGGAGCTCTTCTTGTATAAGTAGCTTTTTAGCCATGCAGCTTGTTAGGAGATGTACATTTTCTCATGATGCTTTCAGTACAAGCACTAATTATACTAATTATAACAACCCTGTCCTCGTCATGACAACGTTGAACCAATCACGTTACTCATGACTGTGCAGATAGACAACAGACAAAATGGTTATAGTATTATATTATTATTTATCATCAGCTATTTGAATGATGAAGAAAAGATTTTTTTTCTGGTGTGTTTTCAGCCCCGTTCCTTCCCACATGAACCGTAGCAGTTTTTTATTTATTGTTTATTTTTTATTATTATTTCAGCTTACGTTTAAATCATTAAAATCATTTTTACAGTCTGACTCAGACTCGGCTGATAGGTGAGGAAGCAACATAACCAGAATTACAGCATTAAAATGTATAATTTATGCGGCAGCAGCTTTTCTCTAATGCATCCGTGTGTGTGTGTGTGTGTGTGTGTGTGTGTGTGTTTGCACATTCCTGAAGAGGTCCCTGAGGAGGAGTATGACCCTCGGTCTTTGTTCGAGAAGCTACAAGAGCAGAAGGACAAGAAGCAGGAGGAATATGAGGAACAATTTAAATTCAGTAAGGCTTCAGTCCACTCCCGTGTTTACACCACACTGTGATCTGTTCCTCTCAAAGTCATTTCTGTAGATCCATATCCGTGCCCTTTTAGGGTCAAAGCTCGTGTGTATGTGTGTTTGCGAGAGATGTTCATGAGTCATTCTTGCGGGCACTGACAGGAGATGGGCATGCTCTCGGCAGCTCTGTTACTTCTCTGTATCCCTGGAGACGGACCCGTCCTCAGTCTCCCTGGCGACCAGCGTCTCCTTCCCTTGCTCTCAACACTGAGTTAATTTAAGGGCAGATTGCTTGATCCATGTAATAACCGCACAAGGCATCACTCGGTCGTTGTTAAAAGGCCATGCTAGCGAAGAACAACTGGCATTCTGAAAGCGGTTTCTGACACTTAAGATTATATCTGTGAGTCTGAGGAGACCCAACTGTGCTGATTTCTCTCCGCAGAGAACATGGTAAAAGGCTTGGATGAGGACGAGGCCCACTTTCTGGACGAAGTGTCACGGCAGCAGTGTCTCGTAGAGAAGCAGAGGCGAGACGAGGAGAAACAGGAGCTTCAGGAATATAGGATATCCTTTCACATTGTAGCACACACACACAGTCACGCAACTTTTGAAGTAGTTCTGAGTCTGCTTGCTTCCTACTTTGTTCAACTGATGGTAGAGACAGCTGTCAAAACACAGCAGCTGTCAGGTCATAGGAAGACCTCTTGCACCTTGTTAGTGCAAATACTTTCAAACCTCACAGCCAGAAACACTAAGGCTAGTTTGATCAGAACGCCGTTGGATAATTGTGTTAAGGAAGACTTGTTTTAATTAGGTCCCAGCAGTTTTAGTCTTAATATTGCACTGTAGGCTTAGTTTCCTTTGTGTGTAGAGAAACCGTAACCCAGTTTAAGCAGAAAGCTTAGAATTCCCTAATTAAATAAAAGGGTGCGCTTAGTAACAGCAGCAGTAGTGGAGACTTTTTGCATGTTTTTATGCCACTGCGATTAAATTATACCAGATAGGAATGTCCCTGGTTCGTGGGAAAGTGCTGTAGTCTGTTATTTCATAATTCAGGGATTTGACCCCGCAGTTCTGGCTTATGTGGAAGTATTCACCGGCAGTGCATTCCTGTGCTGAGGAAACGAAACAGCAATGTCCCTTTATCAGAATGGTAAGTGGCACATGCTGATGTAGTCAAAGCTCCCTGCACTTCAGACCCTGGATCTAGCAGGTCTAAGAGGATGTACATCGTTATATTTTAAGGAAACAAGGGGTACAATTGTTCGTTCTTTCCCGCTGCTATTCAGATATGTGCGTGCAGCACAGGTTGGAGGACGCGTTGACATGGCAACAGAGCCGTTCGGCAGGCTTGCCGCACTGATGACGTGTAATTGCACAGCGGAGAGCTGTGAACTTCTGTTCCTCCGTGTAATATAACAATATGGCCTAATTTACCCATCTTAGCCTCCAGGGGAAGCACTTTTTTTTAGCCACGTTTTCAGGGATTCTTTTTTTTTCTTCTTTTTTTTGAGAAGTCAGTCGGAGGGGATGTGTATTTGATTTCTGTGGTAGTTAAAAAAAAGGAATGGTCTACTTTGTCACCTTTTTTTCCAATCATGTGCCTGTGGTGTGGAGTGGGATTTAACTGAAATGGCGTCTAGATAAGATTAGTCTTGTGTTAGATATTAGTGGTTATTTAAAGCATCAACAGCAGCAGTGTTGACCCAAAAAGAAGTGGTGCTATTTCTTTTCAAGCACAACGTGTTTTCAAATGCAGTTTTAACCAAAACACTTATTTCAAAGACACTGGAAAATGTAATGCTGGACGCGAGACTTTGAAACTGGCCGTGTAGCATTTTATAATGCACTATAGACGCATCCAAAACTGCATGATATGCCTTAATATTTAGTACGGTTGTATGCAGTTTGAGATGCAGTATGTGTGTGTCATCTTGCTAAACATACCATTCCTAAACCAGGGAAACCAAAATAAAGCGTGGCTAATTCCATTCTTTTACATGGCTGTATAATGGCATATTACAATAAAATAGTAGGTTTGGAAAGCTATTCGACCCAGCAGCTGTGTTTGTGTTGATAAGGACATGTCCACACACTGTAGAGGTTGTTATTATCAAGCAAGTCCAACTGCGGTGTTGCACGTTGTCAGTAAATGTGCACAGACAGGCTAGACAGGGTTAGACAGCTAAGCAGTTGTTCTCTCATTCTGACATAGTGCGAGTACATTTTTGCCCTCAATTAGTAAACATGTTTTCTTACGCATTATGGCTTTATTTGATCTTTCCAGTGTCATCATCTGAGCCAGATATTACTGGAAATCTTATGAGTGTAAAAACTCCCCTTGCCAACTCCGTTAATGTAATGATGTGTAGCAGGGTTTTTTTCAGTGTCCATAGCCAGAATGCTGTACATTTCATTTCACTTTACATGCCCTCATTTTACTTCCAGTGGTTCTGTGCTTATTTGAGAAGCTCAAAGAATGGGTATATACAGGGTTTGCCAAAAGTCTGGATCCGTAGGCATTGCACGAAAGGAGACGCTCATCTCTGCATGTAACAACATCGGCTCTGAAACATTAAGGAATGTTCAACGTTCAGTGTATACACAATTGTCATGAAGTCCAAGGCCGTCGATTTGAGCATTTGTTGTAATATCTGTATTTAAACAAACAATTGCCTATGGACCCAGAATTTTGGGACACCCTGTGTGTGATTCCCTTCTCTGAAAACTGGTCCAGGGCACACCTGTAGCTCTCCTTAACTCCCAAGTCTCACAGTGCTTTGAAGAAGCTGGTGTCCACTGAGAGTCAAAAGAAGGAGTCAGAGAAAAAGGCTACACCCAAAGCACCAGAGCCGAAGACCAGCCATCTGTCTCAGGCGCACCTGCTGGCCGGTGCAGTCAAGCGCCGCAGGTAAGGAGGAGGGAATTATGGGAAGTGGGAGCAGAGGAGATAAGTTTCTACAACCCTGACAAACTTTGGAGCACTCATTTTGTCATTGTGTGTGTATGTATATATATGTGTGTGTGTGCGCACCTTTTATCATCTTTAAATACTGGAACAATGCATAAAATTCCATCTCTCTCCCAAAAAGGCACTTAATCACTAACACTTAATCTTAGGCCCTAATTAATTCTGTTCCGATTTCCATGACTCACACTGACTACTTTACGTTCTGACATCCTCCTTGCTGGAGCGTCACAGAGCTGAGTGGGAAATTAAAACAAGGATTAAGCAACTGTTACATTGGTGTTTTGTGTCTGGCTGCAGTTCCTCTCAGTCATCAGAGAGCGGTAAGAAGCAGAAGGTGGAGGAGACGACGACAGCAGCAGCAGAAACAACCGGCAACGGCAGTCAGACAGGTGGGCAGACGACCGGACACTCGGGGCTCAATATTAATACAGGAACTAAATTTACCATGCTTCATATATTTAAAAAAACAACAAAAAAAAAAACCTCCCCATTGACTTTATTAGGAAGACCTGTACACCTGCAGTTATCTAATCAGACAATCATGTGGCAGCAGTGTAATGTGTGAACTCATGCAGATACAGTTTAAGAGCTTCAGTTAATGTTCACATCAAACATCAGATATGGGGAGGGGGGAATGTGATCTCAGTGACTTTAACCATGGCATGGTTGCTGGTGCCAGATGGGCTGCTTTGAGTATTTCAGAAACTGCTGATCATCTGGGATTTTTTTGACTACGATCATATCTTTATAATATTCCTAATGTCACAACTCCATCTTTGAATGTTTAATATTTTACATCCTAGTTTTAGTCACCTAACATGACACTTTTCCTAAACAGTTTGTCTAATAATAGTGGCTTGTTGTTCTAGAAAGAGGGGAATATTTTATTCCCATTCTCAAACTTATTTATTTTTTAAGCCAGTAAAAGGGAAGAAGTATTACATCTCAGTAGTTACTTTCAAACAGATACTCCTCACATTTTAGTCTGTAGCTGAATTCTACAATGCTGTACCATGTAAGCAATACGGATATGCAATAGCAATCTTTGTATGGAGAGGCTAATTGAAATATTAATTTCTTTAACCCCCCCCCCCCCCCCAAAAAAAAACCCTGAGTCTTTCTGATGAAATGGTAGTACCTCAGTATGATTTTTCTTTACTCAGTTTTACTGCTGTTCTGTGTGAGGCAGAATACTGTACATTTACATGCTTGACTATAGTGCTATTAACTAACTGTTGTAAGTTACTGAAATTCTGATAGAATTTTTCTATCCTGTATTATTAGATTTTAGAGTTAAGTAGGCAGAAAAATGGCGTGGACAGTGTTTATTACCACATATGTCTGTATTCAGAACAGGAAACCGGGGAGCAGAAAGCGGTGCCCAGTGCAGGAGTGACACGAGGGGGCGTGCTCCACCGACCCTCTGCAGCCATGTGTGTGGGCATCCTGCCAGGGCTCGGGGCCTACTCGGGCAGCAGCGACTCCGAGTCGAGCAGTGACAGCGAAGGTAGTGCGGAAGGAACTACAGCTCCCATAAAGTGCCACAGACTCTTCAGATAGACACACTGATGAGCCACACGGTCATCCACTTTTATTTCTCCTCTATTACCTCTTGGCTCTTCCCCTGTTTTTGTCATTTTAGCTGGGTGGATCAAAGTTGTTTGATCCCCTTTGACACTAAAAGCTCAGTAATTTGCCGTGCCTCAGTTCTGAAATCTGCAGTTCTGGTTGTGCACATTTTGTTCTTAATAAGTATTTTTTCCTGTATTTGGCTGAACAGTAATTAAAGGCTGCTTTAACAGTAATTTGGCACTTTGGTCAATGATGTGTTGTGCATTGAAATGTGACTCCTCCCCATCATCCCCATATTACATTCCATACAGTTTAAATCCCTGCACCTAAACCTGGCGACGACACCCCGCACCCCTCTGTGGCTTCTACCGTGCTGCTGACCAGGGGGACGACGACTGACGTCTGTGGATCGAAGAGAAGGCTCCTTTATATCACTTAATCAGATATCTTCAGTACCATCATATGAGAGAAGCAGACCTGTGAGGAGTGCCGGTTGGAAGATGTGGGAAAAATGCCTTTCAGAAGGTTGTCTTTTTTTTCTTTCTTTTTTTTTTAAATGCTGCAATGCTAAAAATGCTGGATATTTTATGAACTGTTCCCTATAAGGATACAAATGCGTGTGAAAGCTGGACGAGACATTAAAGTCAAAGGGAAAAGAAAAGAAAAGCTGTTTGTCATGCTTTTTGTTCCTCACGGAGTCATGGAGTTTAAAATGAATGTCACTTTAATCAAGTACATTTAACCAAATGAAACAGCACTAATTGCAGAAGCGTGCTCTGCATACGCCATTAAATCTTCTATAAACATTAAAGTGCAGGTTAAAAACCTCTTTTGAGGTAATATAATATTCTCTCAGGACAAATGCTTCACTGCTAGCAACAACTCAAGTGAAATTTATTGACCTGAGTACTGTAACAAAAAAGACTGACCAAACTGTATAAAAGCAAAAAACATCATCACCTTGACCATGGTACTATACAACTGACAAATTACAAAGCACTACAGAAAAAGAGTACAGTTATGAAAGATAATATTTCTTAAAACACAAATATACATTCAAAGGTTCGCAGCCCCTCTGTGAATATTAAGCAGTGGTTCCTCATCTCTAGTTCTCGGCACCTTTCGAGTTCGAAGGTTCTCTTTTCCCAACGCACCTTGCTTGGTCATGAGCTGCTCCGGGGACTGGAGTTGAGAACCCTTGCAATCGAGGAGTTAGTGTCTGACACACACACACACACACACACACACAACCTTACATTGCATTTTGTTTTAGAACTTGGCATATGTAAAACCAATAAATAAAAACATTTATTTATTAAAAACAATTATTTATAGAAAGGCATGCGCTTTGTCCTTCAGAATGGTCAAGATTTTTTTTTTTTTTTTTTTTTTTTTTGTAAACAGTAAGTAGATTTTGGCAACATGCAGGGTGAACTCCACGTGTCAAACTTTCACTCCGGCATCGTGTTCCTAGGCGACAGGTTCCTCTGTTTGAAATACTGGGTAACCTGTTGAGGCAGCTCGGCCAATACTGACTTGGCTAAAGTTTCCTTCGGAGCCTGTGTGAAAAACAAACACAAACATACAATGCAGTCAGCTGATGCCATGCCAGAAGTAAAGATTGCTCATTAGGTTCCTGAAGCTGCGATCACTGAGGCGGTTGCACTGATTGGGTAATGAAGTGGTGAAAGTACGCTCAGTACTTGGAATGAATTTCAATTTGTAGCGAAGGATGCCGCAGGGAGCATTGTGTGCGCTATCTCGCACTGTTCAGGAAGTCACATGGTCTGCAAAAACTCCCACTCCCACTCCCACACAATGTTCTGGAGCTGATCCAGAACGCCGAGCCACCACACGCAGCCTCGTAGCGCCCACAGTATTGATTAAATGAGTAAGCCAACACCTTGAGGTCAAATTATGAGCTGTAATATTGACAGCGTAACACCATAGTGCAGCGACCTGTAACCTGTCTCACCAACAATAATGTAGCTCTGCATAAAAGCTGTGTGCAAAAACATGTCCTTACATAACAGTACCAGGGATGGAAGAGCTTGCAAAGTAGAAGTGGGAGCTTGTGGTTGAGACCAATGCAGAGAGAAATTTCACCAGAAAAAGAGCACGAGTACTCACGTTGCGGAAGTCCCTGAATGGAACAAACTGCACTATGTCCCTGACCGCCTCTTCTCCAGTGTAGGAACGTAGCGCGCTGCTGTCTCCATCCAGAAACTCCATTGCTGCAAAGTCAGCATTGCCCACTCCAATAATAATGATGGACATGGGCAGTTTGGCAGCTTGTACTATCGCGTGGCGCGTCTCGTCCATGTCACTGATCACGCCATCGGTAATAATCAGCAACGTGAAGTATTGCTGTAGAAGAGAGCACTGTAGCATGAGATAATTAAAAGTATAAATGGTCCACTCACGGCAGGAGGCAATAAATAAATAAATGTCATCATGATGTACACAAGAAATAATTTATGCCAAAAAACTGTAAATGAACATATTAGTACTTAGTGTTTAAAAGAACAGTACTCCAAACCTATTTTGTTCAGATAAAGAAAAAAAAAATTCATAATAATAATACAATATGTATTTTTGTGTGTTATTAGAATATGGTTATGGTTAGTATGTCTCACAGTCCTAGACAGTGAAAGCAACCACATCATTTTTCTAGATGGCCATGAAGCCAGCCACCTGCATCTTTCCCAACTGCTACATCATGAGGAAGCTTAACACACTCAGAGGAAAGTGTTTTCTCTCCTCTTACACATACATGAGATCACAGACACCCAGTGATTGCCATGCTCTCCCATGCCTGTCAATCATAGTGACACTAGCCAAAGTTTTTTAGATTCCCAGCCTCCTTGGGATTTGAATTTGCGTTCAGCAAATCAGAAAAGGCGAACGCGTTTGTGTTGTGTAAAATAACAGTTTTAGATTTCAGTACATGGTTTCGCTATACATAATAATCAAAATATTTACATCATAAATAATCTATGCTAATGTTAAATATAAAGCTAAATGTTGAGTGTAGGAAGTAATTTGTATAGGAATTTGCTTACATTTTTAAACACACATGCACTCACAAATATCATGGCTAAATTGAACAATATGCCATTTAGGATTTCTTTATATTTATTTACAATATTACTACAATACTGCTACTAATAAGAATAGTAATAATAATAATAAAAATAAATCATTTATTATTTATATACAAGTATATTGTTATAGTTACACTGAAACCTACATTTCGATCTTTAATATTTATATTTAATGTTTACATGTATTATTTATTTTAATTATAACATGATATTTTTTACACAATTATGTATAGCAACCAAACACTATTTGATATGAATCATGACTCTATCAACAGGGCCTCAAATCTTCACAAAAGTCAGACAGAAAAGAGTATTTAACATTTCTCAGCTCAACACATTTGCAGGAGACATTTACATACATTCCCAGCCCTGCTGCTGCTTTTGCAGAAACTCAGTGGGGATGAGACAGAGAGCTTGATCTGTAACGTTCTTCCCTACTCATACGAATGCAGCCAGTGAGAAACCACAAACATCAAATCTCACAGCAATTATATAAATCTAAAGCTGCAGTCCAGAGCACGTTATACCACTTTTATGTGCAGTATATTGGGATTACTGGCATCTCATTACTGAGGTCATTAATTTAACTCGCTCGCTGTAACTTATAAGTGCAAGCATGGAATGGCATGCAAACTAGATCTGCATCTGATTCATGAAACTGAATCAGACATCAAATGTAGCCATGATTAGAGCTCAAATGATGAATGATATGGATACAGATTTTCACACGCTATGAACCAGGCTCGGTGAGGGTCAACACGTTTCCTCTGTGACATGCAAAGCTAGCCAGCCACAAACTGCTGCTCAGGCTGCATCACAGCGCAGTGTAACACACTCCAAGGAAAGCGCTATCTACCCTTTTCCGCATACACGAGTTCACGGACACCCATGATTGGCCAGTATTACTCAAGAGAGAGCATATACCAACATCTCCCTCCCAGAGGGCACAGCCAGTCTTTCTTCCAAACCGACTATAGGTTAGCTGACCATATTCTTTTCTGTTGCCCCACTCGGGAGCTGACTCTCATTTACATATCATATGCCTACAGTCCCAATTTACTATTACATACATTTCATCCATCCATCCATTATCTATACCGCTGTATCCGTCTGGGTCGCGGGGAAGCTGCAGCCAATCCCAGCATCTTCGGGCGAGAGGCGGGGTACACCCTGGGCAGGTCGCCAGTCCACCACAGGGCCAACACAG
>JAQQZR010000037.1:10591536-10606872 GCA_030068235.1 Notoglanidium macrostoma | reverse complement strand
AAAGGCACCCTGGGTGACCCGGGGATGGAACCCAGGACCTTCTTGCTGTGAGGCGACAGTGCTAACCACCGCACCACATACATTTCATTTATATGGAATATCTCCAATTTATACAAGTGTTGCAATAGTGATTGAGTAAAAGCAAAGCGTTCAGCAGGTTATTAAAATCTGAGGAAAGAAGGAAGTACGGAGAGGGAAAAAATACATTCCAGTGAAGCTGAGTTAGAGTTCGACTTTATATGCATGGTTAAGTAAGATTAGAGTTAGCAGAGGACAGACTTAATTAAAGCTTTTATTTATTAAGAAATACAGTACATACGTTTTCACCCTGAACAACAGACAAATTTCAGGTAAACTAATAACTTAATGAAAATAATCAACAAAGACTGAAAACTGAATGAAATCATGTCTGGTGTTTTAACAACCTCGGAAAATGTGTGATAAATAACCCACCTGCCCAAAACCCCCACATCTAAGACAGCTGTGGCATCTCGTGTGCAAATGCTGGTTACTTAACCAAAAGCTTAATGAGCTGCTGAGAATCCACATCAGAGCATTTTGATTCACATGACACAATACTGCATTTATTATATTTCGGTATGAAACAGTATGAGTATATTTCAAATGTGACCATTTGCTATTTATCCTACTACTTAAACTTGCTATAAACACTGATGATAATTATTTTGATTTAACTCATTTTAACAGGTTGTTAAAGTATTATGCTCAGATGTTTACACACCCTGACAAACTTCCAAAAATGAAACTGCTGAATAAAGAAACTGTCAGTGGAATTTCTGTATACATCTTTTATCATTAGATTTGACCACGTGTTGCTCAGATGAATGAGTGACGAGTTTTCCACAAAATAAAAACTTTATATTTCTCATTGAACGTCAAACAGTCCATCGGAAGGAGGCTAGTAATAACACTTGTACACAACAGACAAATTAGCATACTTTCACACTTTTTTCCAAATTTTCTTTTCACAGAAAAAGCGCTAGCTGGAACACCTTTTGTGCTAACATGGGGAAAAAAGTGGCTCACGTGACACACCATGCAACCATAATAATGCTCTTATCACTCCTAGTTAGTATCAGCTAACTAACCACCCTTATCTAGAATAGATTTTATAATAATAATAATAATTAGAAGTATTAGAAGTAGCTATAGTAATAGAAATAGAAATATTAGCTGCAGTATTAAGGATTAAATAAAGCTGAGTTTAACTCTGGTGATAAGGAGGTTGTTTGCAAGCTGATTAGTTAGCCAATACAAGATAGAACCGGTAAGAGTGTTGCTATGGTTACAGTGTGCACGCCTCGTAAGCTGCTTTTTTATGTCAGCACAAAAGGTGCTCCGGCCATTGCTTTTTTTTTTCCAAGTGTGAAAGCACTCTTACGCTCACATCCCTTACACACAAGTCACACTGTCCTTCACACAGTCAAGAAAAATGTTTTCCATTTTCTTGCACTTCTGTTACTTTTCTGTCCCTTTAGTGAATGTTTATACATTAGTATGGGCTATAGGGAATGGAATATTAATATATCTGACTTCTGAATAGTGCTACATTTTTCCGGACATATCTTCCTTTTGAAAATTTCCTTTTTTCAAACTCTATGACAAAGGCTTGTATGCTGTAAATGTATGCAGAAGAAGACAAAGCACAAAGTAATCTCACATATCAGAACTAAATGCAGCCGAACACCAGAATACCTCGCAGGCCTTTAGGCACCATGCAGCTGTTTGTCCGAGCAGATGCTGAATCCAATTAAAATGACAAGTTAAACTGGTAATCACAACTTTCAATCCAGCACCATAACCCTGCTTTGAATAAGTTATAAGATATGAAAGCGTGTGGGGAGGCACATGATGAAACATCCCCTACTCACACTCCAGCAGAGACTGAGGGAGGGTGTAAGTGCTAGAAGGGAATTTACACTGTCACTTTTTCCTCCTCCTGCTGCTTTCCACAGTTGCGCTTCCTCAACACTTTAATTTAGCACGGAGCTTTGCGTCTGCTCAGCATGCAGGGATAATGAATCTGTTTTCCAGCTGCACAACTGCTGCTGCTGCACTGACATTCTGCATTTGCTCATCAGTGTCCCGGAGCACTACAACAGCAAGAGCCCTGAAATACGGCCCTACACCACCCACACAGAAATGTCACGACAGATCGTACTCTTCTATCAACTTGGACAGTTGCCTAAAACGAAAAGACTCAGTGGGGCCAAAGGGACGAGAACCCTGTACACCGTCTAGTGAAATGAAACGTTTTGTTGGCTTAATCTATGTCTGGCATATTCATTAATCTGAAAATGAAAGGAAATGACCTCTTTTATCCATTTTATTTTATCAACAGAGCGGCTAAATAAAAGGATGTCTTGTGCAATGCAGTGCAATGTGGTCATATGGGGAAAAAAACAAAAACAGCAGAGATGGCCAAGGCCATACTTCCCTGCCCTCAGGGAATGATGTCATGCTGGGACGTGGGGAGCAACAGATCCCACAGGCACTGATTCAAGATTCCCCACTGTCTTCAGGACACAACATAAAGCAAGCAGTTTTCCTACTCTACTTGTCATAGGTGTAACATGCTCTGGGCATGCTGTGGACACGTCTCCACCACTTAGATGCGTAGCTAGGGGGCTGGATTTCGGGTCCCCTTGACATATTTTACGACAGTTCCAAATGGTTATCCGTAAATGGTTAATATAACACACGCACAGCACAGCTGATTATTTGTACATCAAATAACGTTGTTCTGCACATTAATTGCACTGCAACAATGCTCATAAAAGGTCACCAGAGTCATTGTTACTAATGTGTCACTTGGTCTGTTTAATCACACTGGCTACCTGCTGCTATGGTGCGAAACAGAATTAACCAAGATTAACCAAAAACAAGATTAATCTGTGTTTTTCTTGTTTCTGTTTGAAATTATTAATCGCTAGCTATGCTGAACATAGCATAAAAAAACAAAAACAATTCAGGGTCTTGACTTGACTTTAATAAAAATTTCTACTCAAATGTTTTCATAGTTCTTCTGCAGCCCTTCCCGTATCCATGGAAACATCGCTCTCTGAGCTCAGGGATATCGAGGTGATGGTCGATGAAGTACTGGAGGTTTTACTGCAGGAGGAGAAAAAGGAGGGTAGATCTGATTTTATAAGCTGAAATTTTAGAAGCTGTAATGGATTGTTATCAGTTTAATTGTGCAGCTCACATGATGGGTTCTTTCAGCAAAATGAATTCCTGGCTATGCCACTACCTGCTTTTTGAAAGTGCACTTCATTGAAAATCTTTTACGTAAGCTGTAAAAAAGAAATTGCACTAATTGAAAACATCGAAATAACCTATCGTATATTTTTTTATCTCAAATGAGGCTTATAACAGTTGTACATATTACAATAGCCAATTTTATCAACCTGCAGAATCGAGTTCCTTTCTTTTTCCTTCTAACAGCATCTAGTGAAGACAGTATGCAGGTGATGTAAACCATATCGCCAAGAATTTATAAGGATTTCCAAAGCATCCATTCAGTGATTGTGAGAGGATTTAAACACTGTAAGCAGTGACGGGTTTTAAAATAGAGGAAGCACAGGTATCTGTTATTGAAGTATATGTCTATATATAACTGTTTGATTTCTGAATTGAATTCTCAGTCACTCCTTATAAGTAAGAGACTCAGAATCCTTTTCAAAAAAATTTTAAGTGTCTGCCATGTCACACTAAAAAGCAGCTAAACTGCTAACAAGCTAGCTAAAATCCTACAGAAGAAGGGAGTTACAGCTAACTAGGTAGATAGATAAGCAACAAAAAATCCAAAAGGAAAACAAATAAATCAAACAGAACTTTATACATACACATTATTTACAATATTTACCAATTATAAAGATAATATAACAAGCTATACTATTTGTGTAACTATGTTATGGATTAGACTACTGACCATGACTGCAGCTCTGAGCCCTCTGCAAGCCTGACTGGTAGAGGGTATAAGTTTGAGATATTTAATTTTGAGATGTCGGTCACATGTTCATTATGGTTTCAGTGATTGGAAGTACGTTACGAGAGATCTCCTAATCATCATACGGAGAAGCGGGGTGTCCAGGCGGGACATGCGAAGAGCATGAATAAATGTTGAGATCCAAACCCCACACACACACACACACACTCCCATTCACCCCCAGAAATGCACGGTGTCTAGGCATGGTGTACTAAAACCTGTTGTCTAATGAGCATTAATCTTTCCTCCTATTAAAACACATTGTTCTCGAATCAGCCATGTTTGCCTATAGAAGCCCAGGTTCACTTTTCTTACAGGTCTGTGACCTGGTCTTCAAAGGAGATTTTCACACAGGCTGTGCTGTCCACTGAAAACAGTTTGCATTACATGAGCAAACAGCTTGATATTGCAGTGAGATATTTGATCACTTGATGTGCTAAAATATTGCATTTCACCAAGAGTGAGGAGTAATACATCTACATTTAATATAGAAACATTTCTATGTCGCATTTTAATAAAATGTGACTTGAAGCATACCTTTTCTGACATGATAAATAAGAACTAAAAATGTTTCAGAAACGCTTTCTGCTTGCTTTCAGACTTAGTTGCTCATCCACCGTGCAAGTGATCATTCCAAGTGATTGACGCAATAAACTGACCGGTCTCCCACCCATGCTTCTGCCCACGACCGTCTCAGAACTGCAGGATGACTCTACCACCATTTCTGTCCCTGGCACTTTTCAAAACATACACATGCACCAGAGTGGACAAATGCATACACTACATGCGCATACAAACTGAAAGCGGACGCACAGAGGACCATTCACACAAACACACACGAAGCGAACGTCCTGCCCACCTCCCCGTGCCCTCCTGAGGCCTCTCTGAACTCCAGGCCTTTAATGTACAAGAAATACGCTCATTAGTGTCTCATTATTTCACTTCCACTGTGATATACACACTGAGAAAGACAGAATGTACAGACGCACGCAGCTAAAGGTTCGGCTCGGTTGAAGTCAGTGCTCAGGAGTGAGACCGTGTAATATTTAACGCAATGCTAAAAATTAATCACTTTGTAATACCACATGTTGGGAAAGAACCTGGAGTATGCCAAGTAAGGAAACTTGTCTGATAAGTTCCTAATCTGACTTGTTAAAAGACAGAACTATAACCTAAAAGACTTTTTCTAATCATCATTATGGTGATATAACCCCTTCAGTTACAATGTACAATATAATAACAATGTATTACAGTCCAGTACAATCTGGTGAAAATTATGTTAAAACGTCATATTCAGCTTTGTATCTTTTCCTGCTTTTGTTTGCTTCACTACAAAAATTACAGAGCTGTTCGCCTTCTGTTAGTGACGGTTCATATTCTCCGTCTCTCTTGCTCTTACTCGCTCTCTCCATTTTTATCTCTTGTAGGTGACAGGGTACAATTAGGGACAAAAAGCTCCCAGGCCCTCTTGAAGGAGGTTAAATGATAACTATTATGTCCTCCTACCGAGCAAAACCGCACTGCTTACAGTGTATGTGTTAGTCTCTGTGTTTAGACAGTGAGAGGCCATCTTATATTTTCACTTAAGAAAAACTTGGGAACTGCTGTTGCTGACCTGACGAACACATACGAAGGAATGTATGCAATGTATGTAATGTATCCACTGCATATTCTGAAAATGTTACTTTTATTTTACTCTGATATTTTCAGAATGACACTCCAGCAGTTCATGTCTTGCTGGCGAGAATTATTATTTCATGTTGACCAGAATAACTGCACTGGACTATTACATTCCCCCAGACCCTTCCCCAATCTCCCCCTCTCCCCCTCTCCCCCTCTCCCTCTCTCTCTACTACCTGCTCTGTGAGTGGCTCAGTGTTCAGAAACATAATCAGAACCCTCGCATTGTCTACCTATGTCTCTGCTCGTATAAGGCAGGCAATGTAACTGGCCGGAAAACAAAAGCAGACCTGAAGGCTCTGCTGCATTAGTCATTAAAACCCATGAACAGTGGAGAAAAGGAGAGAACATTTGTTCACTGAATCAGCCCCTATAAATATATTTAATTGAAAAGGAAATTTAATGGCTGTTCTCAGCTGAGCTGATAATAAGACCAGGAGAAACTGTGAGTGCTGTGTCTGTTCAAAGTGGCTCAGCAGACTTTGAACTGACAACCCCAGGCACATTTTGTGGGATTTCTTACGAAGCAATTAGGAGCTGCCAATCTGGGGTTTAGTTCTGGAGTAAGACAGCAAATACAGCCACATTTGAAGCCACCCAGGCACATACCCACATTGGAGGGAGCTGTTTGAGAGCATCACTGAACTCAAACTTGTTTCCGAGTAAACATATATGTGCATGTACAAAGTTAGTTCTAATGACGTTTAGCTGCTTGCTATTGTCTATACAAGAATCAATGCTCTGCCAATGCTCTGTCAGAAACCATTTAGTACAATGAGGTGCTGATTTGCTGGATTTATTAAAGAGTAGCAACGTTTGTACAGTTTGATCTGTACTCCAGCATACTGGGCTTGAAATAAAACAAAACTACTGCATATTGACCAGCTTGTAACTGCATAAAGTAAAAAAAACAACACACCAAACACCTGTTAGTCTCATTATTAGCATGCTAGCAAAAACAGTTAAGAGAATAAAACATGACTGAATTTGTAGAAAAGAATACACACAATAAAGCAAGCAGAATGCACTTTTGTCACCCCCCCCCCCCCCAATAAGGAAACATTGGCTATCTTTTACTAGCTTCCTAACAATTTACAGAATAAATAGACGCCTTTCATATTCAGCAAGAAAAACCTAAAATTCTCTCACCACGTCACCATGTAGCCAGAATTCTTTCAGCCTGCACGTGATGATGGTTAAGGATAAATAAACTAGTTGCAACTCAACACTTCTGACTCAGCACTGACTGAGATTTACAATTTACAATATTGTCAGGACAACTCACAACAACTCAGGAACATCATATTATAACAGTATTTTTTATGTCCCCTTATTCATGTTTTTTGTTTTTTTTCTTTTGCATAAATTGTCAGTGTACTGTAGCTTTAATTTAACCATATAAGAATCAACTTCTTTTACAAATAGTCCCCTATTTCAAGGACAATTGAGTCAATTCCAGTGACAGTCATATATGCTCACGCCACCAGAGTTTCTCAGATGGGGTTGTATAATTGAGCATCTTGAGCAGTTTTCTCTTTTTTTTTCCTGCTTTGCTCATGCCAATCTTTTGTCCTATGATCATGCTAAATTTTGTTCCTTAATGTAGTCTTAGACATGTTTACCAGCATGTAGGGTGACCTGTTTTTGTTTTTTGAATGTCGCCTTGAGTCATCAGTGTCATGCCAATGTCACACTCAGCATCAAACACCATTTCCAAGCACACCGTGGACTAAAAATATGGCCGGCACTGAATACAATACCTAGCCACGTCACACACTGACACTGACATCAATCATCCACTCACCATATATATAGAGAGACTTTAAACTTTCACTCACTGCAAAGTATCTGCTCTGCTCTGTTCTAAAAACGGATGCACCAAGCTTTCTTGCCTATGTTTATGCTCCTGGTTTTTGATCTGGTTTGTTTCCATGTTTTTGTGATCTTGTCTCTGCCTATTTGTAAATCGCCTAACCCTCCGCCTGTTTTTGACTACAATTAAACTAGGGTGGGTTTTTTTTGTTTTTTTTTGGATCAGTCTGCTAGTTGCCATAAAAACATTACCAGCAATTGCAGCCATCACTGCCGCCTGACAATCAGCTACTCATCTACAAAGATGTCTTTTTTTTTTTTGCTAAGCTCTGGATTATATTCTTGGTTCCTTTCAACATGCCGGACAGTTGATTTTAACAGACCACATGTTTTTACCATGTCTCTGAATAAATCCTTGTCATGCTCACTCTGGGATATTTTGTTCACAACACCACATCTTTGGTCTTCATGTTGAAGAAATGTCATAAATTGCCACATGAATAAATACTCATCAAATAATAAAAGAAATAAACAACATAAAATAGTGATAGGTATCTAGTTCATGAACTACAAAAATAGCTAGGATTTTGCTCAATTATGAATTACACTAAAATTTTATAGATGGCCAAGAAACCACTGAGCAGCAATTACTTTTGCTCCTTTACAATAAATGTACAATTATTGTCCTATGATTTAAAGCACAGTGTGCTGAGGTACAAAGGACAACTCTGTAAATGCAAATGACTGTCACGTTAGAACATTATGCTGCACTTGTTTAAGCAAAGAATCCCATCTTAATACAGCTTAAGAAGACGGTCAAAGAGGCCATTCTTCAGAATGGATACTTACACCCTTGTGTACATTACAGTATGAATTTACCAGGTTCCTTTAGTAAAGCTGAAGCTGACAATACACACATTCACCCTGAGCCTGCACAGCAAGCCGAGTTTGACCAGTGAAAAGCCGAGGGTCTAGCTGGATCGACAGAGCCACATTGTTTTCATTAGGCCAGGCTCTGCTCTCGAAGTTTGGTTACACATTTCTGCACATATCGCAGTCACCCAGCACACTGCCCACTTTTCACAGACCCACTTGGCAGAGCTTGGAGTAACACAAAGAGAAACACTGTTCCACCAGCAGAGGCGGGTGGAAACTGTTTCTGAAGGGATTTACAGAAGGTGGGTGTGGATCCATTGCAGTTTCTGCTCATGTTCTGAAAAAGGCAGGAATTCTGAAGCCAAGATATGATACGTAACAGGATTCCATAAAAGTAATTAAGGTTTTAACCATTGAAGAAGATTTAAATATTTATATCACACATCTTTCGACTCACTTTAAGAGTCCTTTCATGCAAGTGTAGGAGTAACACTGTTAATGTCTTGTGCTCATAATAATGATTAAACTTCTAGTGCCAAAATAGGTTCCATTTTAAGCTGAAATACATGAGGTCTCATTGTACCAAGCTAGTCAATTGTAATAGTAATTATAAATTACACAGCAATGGTAGCAACTTGTAAAAAAAAAAAGCCTTGCGCAGCCTGTAGCTGTTTATGTAAGAACGTTGGAAAATGTTGCGCTCACCGCTGCTGTGTCCTGTTGCAGGGCCTGTGAGGCAAAGCGTGCCACATGGTTGATTATGGGGGCAAAGTTAGTTGGGCCATAAAAGCGGATGTGAGGTAAACAGGTGGAATACGCTTGAACGATGCCCTCAACACCTGCACACAACACACAGTTAGCCATTACCCCTCATTACATCTACATAAACAAAATTAGGAATTCATCAGTTCTCATGTCCAAATCTAAAAATTTGTACCAAAAAGTGGCAGTGTACCAGAAATAAAGGATTGCCTCACCTGCGCAAAATGGATTGGTAGGGTCAAAGTTGATAGCAAATTCATGGGAAACCTGTAATATTAACAGACAAAGACCAACACTTTTATAACAGTTTAAACACTTTAAGAGCCCGTAATGGCATCTGTATATTGATTTGGATGAAACATGAGTATAGTACTCCAGTTCCCCATTTAGACTAGATGGCTTCCAACATCCTTCCATTTAAAAATTTTTTTTTTCCTCCGTACATTATGGAATGAACCTGTCTATTTTTTTCTATAATCTAGACCGCTTCTCTTAAAAAAACACAACACATGCCTCTATTTCTCTCTTCATTTTCTCTCTCACTTGTCTTTTTCATCACTCCAGTGCCATGGCAACCCAGATGGGATGACAGTTGCATAATCACTGGGATATGCATGTATTACACATCTTGTTCATCTCTCCATTTCTGCCATTTCTGAATTCACATCAAGTTTCCCCAATTTCACCTGCCATTCAATTTTTGCCTGCTAACCTTAATTCCATCTCAAAGCTGGTACCATTACCAAAACACACAAATTCAGTCTCGTATGAGTAATAAAAATGAAAGAAAACAACACACACTCAGTCATTTTCTCACCTTCCAGTCAGGCGGGAGTTGAGCACCAAATCCAAGTGCAGGAAACATTTTGTCTCTGTGGACAGAAAACAGCGACCATATGTCTACCAACCCCAACAATGTCTAACTACTGAACAATTGACAATTCTCACTGAAGCACAGTGAAACACTTCTTGGAATGAATAAAATGACATTGTGTAGCACAGACGCTTACGAGTCATAGTCCTGTATGATCTGTCCCACGGCCCAGATGGCAGAGAGATACTCGTTGCTGCCCATTGGGTTGATGTAGTGTAATGAGGACGGCTCCCTGGGGTTCCCATTTGAAGCTGTGAAGTCAATGCCAACCTAATGGTACACACATACATACAAATATTTATTAAAAATCTCAAATTAGCCATAATCAAGGAAGATAATTCATGAACATATTTCAAAAATTAAATGTATTACATGCGCACTGGGAGCTCATCCTGTATTATGATTATTACTACTGTTTATTAGACACATTAGGCAACAATGTATTATCAGCCTGACTGGGCTGGATTTGTGCACACACACAGACACACACACACACACAGACACACACACACACACACACACACACACACTGTGTGAGCCTCCTTTAGTTGGAGATGGATCAAATACTCTCAGCCACAGGCGGTGTTGTCTTTGTTAAAGGAGGTTTACAAGTGAGCACTGCTCAAGCTGAGCACTGACAACTCTCTCCTCAGGCAGTGTTTATCAACCCACTGTGAGTTGAGTGCAAACCCGAGCCATCAAGATTCACACTACACACCTACTTACTGTACCGACATCAGCATCATGCCAGAGGCTCTACTGCTAGCCTGTCAGGTGAAGAGGAGAGGAGGAAAGGAATGATGAGAGAGGAACAAAGAGATGGTGAAACAAAAAGAGACTGATGGAGAGAAAGGGATAGATCGATAGATAGATAGATGGATAGATAGAAAGATAGATAGATAGATAGATAGTCAGGTCCATAAGTATTTGGTCAGTAACACAAATTTTGCCTCAGTTACAACCCCACACTGGATCTGAAATGAAGCAATCAAGTTGTGATTGACGTACAGACTTTCCAATTTAAATTAAGGGGTTTAACAAAAAGTATGGCATTAACCATCTAGGAATTACAGCAACACAAAAAGGCCTGGAAGACTATGGAAAACAACTAAAGTGGATGCACTTTGTTGCACTTTGCAGATGAAAGGCCAGATTAGTCTTTGTTAGAAAGCCTGCCCAGTTCTGGAACAGGATTATTTGGACACATGAAACCAAGATTAACTTGTACCAGAATGATGAGAAGAGTACAGAGAAGGAAAGGAAGGGCTCATGATCAAAAGCATACCACATCATCAGTCAATGTAGTGGAGACAGTGTTTTAGCATGGGCATGTATGGCTTGCAAATATAACTGGGACACTGGTGTTTATTGATGATTGAACTGCTGATAGACAGTGACAGTGCTTCACAGCACAATTGGATAATGACCCAAACATACCACAAAAGCAACACAAGACCTTGTTATGGCAAAAAATGGAATGTTCTTAAGTGACCAAATTAGACACCTGACCTCAGCCAAGTTGAACATAGTTTTCAATTACTGAGGACAAAACTGAAGGCAGAAAGACCCAAAAACAAGTAACAACTGAAGGTGGCTGCGGTAAAGGCCTGGCACAGCATTTCAAGGGAGGAAACTCAGCATTTGGCTAAATCCATGGGGTCCAGACTTTAAGCAGTTATTGACTAATACAATAAAACAAAGGATTTGCATCCAAGTATTAAAAAGATGCTTATATTTATAATTATGTTAGTTTGTCCAATTACTTTGGGCCTGTGAAAATGGAGGGACTGTGTAAAAAATGCAATATTTTTAAGCCACTTGAATTAAACTGGAAGTCTTCACTTCAATTCCATCAGGACTGATTAATTTCAAATCCATTGTGGTGGGAAAATGATGAAAAATCCGTAACTGTCCCAATACTTATGGACCTAACTGTCAACAGACAGAAGAATTTTGGCTTCCTTAATTATTTTTTATAGATTAATTGGCTGAGTAATTGTGATAAATAAGCAAATAACCCTGACAACCAATATAGACCGTAATGTTTGGCCACAGGCAGGGATATAGACAGGGTGTAAGAAAGAGACGCAGGGAGAGATGGTAATAGAGGGTGACACAATGAGGGTGCCATTTCATGTGCTGGCCTGTGGGTGAACAGGACATAGATGATCCTCCAAGTGCACGCAAAGCAGCAGTGACATTATGGGATGCAGCATGAATGTCATATGTCTCTGACACCTTCCTGTGACTGTATGAGTCACGTTTTTGGTCACATCAAATATGTAACCATACTACAGTGCCAGGAATAAGTGCCAAACTGTAGGCATGTTCAGTAACTGGACATTTGATTTTAGATGCACTTTAGAAACTTCAGAATTGATAATCTGGATTGAGAGTGAAATTTCTGTAAATATACTGTGTTGCACCATGGCCTTGGAGAATGCAAGTTTATTTACTGTGCACTTGTATGGCTATAATGACAATAAAACTCTCATACTGCATTTAATCTAATTGAAAAAGTTTCTAAGAAATTTTTAGGAAAAAAGTATAGTAGGTGGATAGCATTCGAGTGGATGTTTGCAAACATTGGTTTGAATTTCAAAATCCACAACCCCCTAATGCAAGACAGAAAGCTTTCTGAACAGACAGGTCTGTCAGATGCAGTTGGTAAAGACCACTGACTGTATTAAAAAATGGACAGTTCAATGACATTATAACTGTCTTCCCATCTACAGTGTCTAATTCAAACAGTTAGTTTGTCCCTATGCTGATATCTGCACATTTTTATTTGACCCAGAAATTAGTTTTTAAAACATTTTTCTACTATAAAGTAACAAAGCATGGCTACATTTGACCCACAGCCACAATTTATACCATATTTACATTTATGTCATTTGGCAGACACCCTTATCCAAAGCGACTTACAACTGAGCAGTTGAGGGTTAAGGGCCTTGCTCAAAGGCAGCTTGACAGTGCTGGGATTTGAACTCATGACCTTCCGATCACTAGTCCAATGTCTTAACCACTGAGCTACCACTGCCAAATGTTTGAGACATTGAACTGTTTCATAAAACAAGGTTAGTGTAATCTCACAAGCTACCTAGACATATAGCAATCATGCTAGCTACCTAGCCATCCAGCTTCCATCCAGCTATCGAAATTTGTACAAAAGCCATTTGTTCATCAGTGAACACACACTACCAATAACATTAGGATGGATTTTAAAAGTAGTTAGTTAGTTTACAGTGCGCTCAGAATAACCATGCTTCCCAAAATAATGAGTTTTATGTCACCATGGAGAGCTCACCTCAGGCAACATTCCACATTAGTCACATCCATCTGCCGACGAACTTCCAGTTGATGTTATAAATGCAATTCCTAGATGTACTAATGACTTATTTCCAGACAACACTATTTAACCTCTCTGGATAGATGTAATAAAGAGAATTTGAGAGTGTGACCGTATTTGTCTGATCATTTATATCGGAGAAGGGGGTGGGTCTAGCAAATGAGTGGCTTCGCCTCTTGTCTCTACTGTGCAAACCTGAAAAGGAGAACATCCATACTGCACAGACTCTGGCTGTATCATGGTGGAGGGGTTTTGGCTTCATTTGGGAGTGAAATGGGAGTTATGGTTCAAATGGATATGGTCCAGATGGTCCAAACCATTCATTTTTTTCCCACCATTTACAGAGTCTACACCACACAGAACAAAGTTTCTCCTCTTAGCAGATATTTTACTAACAGCTGTCAAAGTAATTACAGTAACTGTTCTGAATTAGAAAATACTTCCATAGTCACATGATATTTGTGCTACACATGAATACATTACTATGTCATTATATCATCTGCAATGCCTGTTTATCACCAATTCTGTGGAGATCTTTTTATTGTTAAAAATTCATACATAAAACCTACAGATTATAAGTATCTGGTTGTCTAATACTCTGATACACTTCAGCTTCTCAACAGGCCATTGCTTTAGAGACCATCATGCATTGATTATCTTTTTTTTCCAGCAACTACACCGCCTCAAATGCCCACGCAAGTAGATGTTCTGTTCCTGCTCCCACAATCTGCTCGGCTACTGCTGACCCTGTGACTTTTGCTCTTCCAGTGCTGCTGCAAGTAGTGATGTGCTGGTTAACAGCTCACACACCAAGCTTAGTGCACTCTTGTACTGTTAAAGCAAGCAGAATATGCTTGCACTGTAAGAGGCCAAATATCCCTGCTAAGCCGATCCATTTTAGCGTAATACTAATGGCACATCATGCCACGAGAAAGATTAGTCTGCTTTCACCTGAACTAACCAACTAACTGATTAACTAACTAACCTTTCCTCCTTCCTTACATCATTTTCCTTCCCTTCATTTCTTTCCTCCCCTCCCTCCCTCCCTCCCTCCCTTCCTTCCTTCCTTCCTCCCACCCCCCCTCTGACAAATAAGCAGATTAGGAGAACTCAGGAGAAGAGATTTATGAAGTGAATCTTAATATATTTATACCTATTCCTGACTTTTTAAAGGAGGAACTGAGGAAAAAGCAGATGCAGGAGAAATCATGAATTTGTTATCTGTATTTCAGATACAGATAACAAAAAAGTGAACAAAAAAAGGAAAAAGCATGTGGAAAAGAAACAAAAACAAAGCAAATCATATCACAGTTCTTGGTCAGCGAAGCCTTGCAAGTACAGTCATGAATGCTTGTAATCATGTGCAGAACATCAGTCCATCTGTGGCGTACTTGAGCCTTTAAAGGTTACACATGATGAAGGTACAGCAAAACTGTTTTCCTCAGACCTTCCTGTTGCTCTGACTCGCTCTCCTGTCAGAGCTCTTTCAATGCCATCACTATAGCAACAAATGCCTTTCACTCACTTTTTGTGTCATTTGACCGAGTTACATAAAGGACCATGAGCACAATCTCTTCACTCAGACACTGTACAGAAAGAAGGCAGAGAAACTTCACCCTCCATCATGCTCCAATCAAATAGCAGAGATGCATATAGCATCAGAAGCTTTAAAAATAGTACTAAAACTGCTCTTTTGGAAGAAAACATAGTCTTAGTAAAAACATAAGAACATTCTTACATACATTCTTACTGTATTTCTTGCCAAAAGAGTTTTTAGATGGTATTCTTAGCTCAGGTCCTAGTGAACCAGTATCAGAATGTATTTTCTGATACAGACTTCAAAGCACTTATGTAAGTTGCTCTGGATAAGGGTGTCTGCCAAATGCCATAAATGTAAGCATAATATGAAAAAAAAAAAAAAAAAAAAAAAAAAAAAATTTATATATATATATATATATATATATATATTAAAGT
>JAQQZR010000037.1:10576029-10591436 GCA_030068235.1 Notoglanidium macrostoma | reverse complement strand
GTGTGTGTGTGTGTGTGTGTGTGTGTGTGTGTGTGTGTGTGTGTGTGTGTGTGTGTGTGTGTGTGTGTGTGTTAAGCTGCTTTTCATTTGTTTCCTCCACGTCTTGTGTGTTTCATAATGTATGTAGTGAGCTGAAGTGTGCCATAAGAAGACCTCTCTTCTTTGTCTAGCATACCACATTAAAATTCAAAAGGCATTTTGACTAGGAGTCTGATTATAAAGCATTGGTCCTGTGGTACAAACACTTTTTTCACACTGATCCTCAATGTGGCACTTTCAAGCAATAAGTGCAAGGCCTTTTGTGCCTGACTTACAACTGGATTGGAAACAAATTCAAGCTGTTATTTTTTTTTTCAAATGAGCTGTTAAGTATCTTTTTTTCAACACCCAAATCTGTTTCTGTTTAAAGCCAAAGTAATTTCTAGTCAATTCAACAAATAAATGAGTTTTTTTTCCATAGGCCTTAATCCTAAGTTCTTTCTTCCCTTTTGTTACCTTCGTTTTCCCATCATCCAAATAGGGAGATAAGACTTACTTCCAAAAACTAGTTCTGAACTACTAAAAACACAACACCTTGTTCAACATAGCTCAGTCATTATAATGGGATTGAAAAAATGTATATAAACATTGCTCAGAAAGAACTAAAGAAATTCAAATTATTTAATCATTCTCATTTATCTCACTTCTTAACCCGAACATTACATGCTGTTTAATGCGCAAAGAAATTCTTTGTAGATAAGTCCTACAAATTCTTTGTAGATAAATCACTTAGAAGTCATCATGCGATGTTTCCAGTAGACGTTATCTTTGTTCTGCTGAAAGGCTTAAGCCCACATAAAAAAAAAATACATTGTAATATTAATGAGAATACTGAGAAAGCTTATACTCCAGCCCAAAAAGATAGCAAAGAAGCTTTTGCATTAACCTCTCTATCTTTTTCAGCTCAGCTCTTACATAAATAATTTGGCAATTACATAGTAAATATCCAGCAATTAACTCTGAACCTATACTGTGTCTATCTATTATTAAATAATATAAATTTTGCATGGCAACATTACAGATGAATAAACCATAAGGAGGGGTGAGGGCTGAATTGTGCAACTGTCATATTAATTCTGATTAAACTGACAGCTATTCTGATCCAGATGAGCTAAATAAAAAAAAATGTGATCACAAATGACTGAAAACTAAACTGGAAGCAGTGAAGGAGACAGAGGGAGCATAAAGAGAGCACGTTTAATAGGATGAAATTATGTTTAACGTCCTATCCACTTTCAATTCCATTCAAATTCTTATGATTGCTGTAATTTTTCACTATATAAAAACTATTGGTTGAAAAGACTAAATTCAGGGCAGGCCATTTACGCAAAGCACAATAGACTGATGTTTTTTTAAAAATGTGTGTAGTAAGGCTATCTCAGCTGTATCAGCTTAGAAAACAGTGCACTGTATCTTGTAACAAAACACCGGGTAAATCAAGGCTTGGCTGTGCTTAGCCTCACATCTCATCTCTTTGACAGAAAGTAATGCACTCTCTTTTCATCTGGGGGCCATGCCTGTATTATCGGTCTATTAGATGTATGGCAAAGCAAGACAATATTAATGGTCCTTCTCTGCAGCCAAACGCAAGAAGGCTCAGAAAAAGAAAGCACTCTCAGCTCTACTCTCAAGGCCAATGATTGCATACTAGATCAAAGCGAGTAATGACTGCTCTTTTACTTTGGTAGCGCCACTGATGTGCTCTTGCTGGCGTCAAGATTTCTGCAATACTGCATAATTAGGAGAAAAATTTGTCTTTACGCAAAAAAGGGAGAAGAATTTGTCCTTTATACGTATATGAATAACGTTTGTATGTGTGTGTGTTTGCGTGTGTTTGTTAGCACAAAGTGTCTGTTAAACATCTTAAATCATTTGAGATCCACCAAAGGAAAATAAGAATTTTTCAGCTACCCTAAAGCAATAAGCTGGGGACATGAACAGACCATCATCCCAATCTGCGTAAACCAAATACAGAAGAGGCCCCAACAAGGCCAGTGCTGCATCTGACATCACTGTCTGATCATATTAAACCAACCCATGCAGGAACGAGGAGCTTTCCACATGAATGCACAGGCTACTGATCTAATTTCTCTCGCTATGCAGTGGACTGAAAAAAATGAGGAAAAGGGGGGTTGAAGAAAGTCAAAAAGGGGGGGGGCACTGGAGCTCTACAGCTAATTATAAAGCATAAGCCTAATTTGAAACTAAAGTACTTATTTCATATTATAAGCTAGTAAATGCATAGTAAATGCATCTTTTTGATCTGTTCTATTTATGCAGATTTTCTTGAGTCTCTGTTGCCACAAGTGAATTGTAAACACTAAACAAGACCTGTATGATGGGTTGAGCTCAGGTATGTGCAAATATTCACTACTAACAGGGAGAAAGCAACATGCAACATCCTTTTTACATGCTATTGTTAGTTTACTTTCAAATGGACTTGAAACCTTAGTCTACACCATTGATAAGAAGTCCATCCACTTATCTATTCATCTATCTACACTATATGGCCAAATGTATGTGGGCATCTGACCATCACATCACTGTTGAACATAACATTCCAGATTTAGTCCTCCTTTGTTGTTATAATAAATCTTCACTCTTCTGAAAAGGCTTTCCACTAGATTTTGGAGTGTTGCTATGAGGATTTGCCCATTCAGATACAACAGCACTAGTAAGATGGTTAGAGCTCTACCTATCTACCTATCTATCTATCTATCTATAAAATAAAAGCTAGCTATCCTTTTTCATCCATCCATTCATTTTTATATCATCCATCGATCCATCCAACCTTTTCATATCCATCCATTTCTACATCTATCCATCTGTCTATCATTCCATGTATCCACCCATTTTTACATGCATCCATCACTTAAATATTTAGAAAACAGCACATTTCCTTTGGGGATCAAAATAAGTCTGCCCATCCAACATTTTAAAATATACTGTATATGAAATATTACAACTACACCATTTATCGTTTTGTACTGGGAATAAAAAAGTACATTCTTCTACTCCTTCATCTATTCATCTATCCATCACTCGGTCATAAAATATATACATGAAATATTACAGCTACACTATTTGCACGATTTTTCCATTGAGATCAAAAAAGTCTATCCATCCATGCATCTATACTTATATACTAACCATCATCCATCCATTTTTCCTTGCATCCATTCACCATCCATCCATTTTCATGCATACATACATATATACTGTACATACATACATTTTTACATACATCAATCTATCCATCCACCAACCTGCCCACCCATCTGTCTGTCCATTCTTCAAATCATACTTGAGGTCCTTGACATAACATACAGACTGAATGCTACACCTGAATACATCTGAATGTACTGATGCATAAATTCGAGCATGCAATATTTATTCAGGTGACATTTCATCTGTTAAAAATAATGCTAAATATCAATTGCCTGTTTTCCAGAGTCACTCATTTTCATTTCTCAAATGGCATTTCATGCACATCTGAGCAAAATCAATCTGCAATATGCAAGTGTAATCAGCATAACTACAGGCTCCGCAGGTTGAAAACGAGTCCTCATGCTTCAAACAGTGTAGAATGAGGATGGATCTCACATACTTAACAAGTGTTAATGTAAGGGGACGCTGTCTGGTCATGTAGACAGTATCTATAAGTTGTGCAATGGCTGCAGGGAAGCCTGCAGCATGTGAACGCATTCAGTCCCGGGAGATGAGAATAAGTGGAGCCACCAAACAAGGCGAGAACTGTGTTTGACAGCTAACAGAGGGGGAAAAATATTGAAGGGAGGTGTCTAACAGAAGCATGTAGTGTGGAATGCAAGTGTAATCATGCAAAAAGTGGTTCTGTGGTGTGCCTAAAAGAACAGTGTATGAGTGAAAACTACAGGATGTATGCTCAGGTAAGCAGACAATTTGTGGTTTCCACAGAAATCTGATCATGAATGAAATACATTGCTAATGGTTTTGGTTTATAATGACTGTGAAACCAAGCACTTCAAAATTCTGTGCTTTCACAGTGGACTCAAACCTTTGTTTCCAGTTGACAATACTGCAGAGCAGGGAAAAAGCAATTACTTGGTTCTTTTTGACAAGTCTATTTGGTAAAGACAAAGACTAAGCAGGCCAAATAACTGACTGACTGACATAATCGCAGGTAGGCAAGCTGCACCCCACAGTTAAATTAGGTTTTTTTCCCCTGGATCAGTGTTTAATGCTGAAAATACAACACAATTCTCATCTGGCCTTCACAATACCTTCAGCAACAACATGGTGCCAAAGGTAGAAATCAGCTCTTTGCTTGTTTTTAAGGTTTTTTGTCAATACTGTTTATTTTTTCCATTTTATAAAAGCAGAGAACTATGAAACTGGAAATCGCTCAAGGTCCATATGGCCAGACTCTATTTCAGCACCATGGAGAGCCGCCTACTACCGAGTCAAAAATGGGCACAGAAAATGAGAGATTTTAGCTGATGTCTGTTATATTACATCTAAAATCAAGTCTAAAATTTACAATACAATACTGTGCTCTAACCAGTATGATACTGTAAATGGGCTATACAGTTTAATACAGCATTTTGTTTCATGTTCTGGGAAAACATTCATAGTGCTCATAGATTATACTCTATCAAAAGACATTATTGTATCCACTACATACAATATAATTAATTTTACAGTAAAATTAGGCACATAATGCACTAAAACAGCAAACCCTCATCTATAATGACAATTTTTTAGTCTTTCATTATTTTTCTAGTTTTCTTTCCCTTGATAAAACAGCATAGCTTTAATTATACTAGGGAAGCAGGGTAAGTGCAACAAGTTTAAACCAGGAATACTGTACCTGAACTGTTAGCCTAGATATACAGCCAGCATTCAATACAGAAAATCTAGAATTCTGTATAGTTCTTTGGTTGGTCCTCTGGGGGAACCCTACAACCAAGTGTTCCCCTATCAGAAAGGGTTCCAGGTAGACCTCTTTTAATGGGCTAAGAACTCTAAATTTTCAAATGAACCATTAAAGAACAAAGAGTGTAGCTACTTAAATAATGCAAATTGTAACTAACTCTCAACTGATGAACAGATACTCTGACTGATAATGAACTAGACTACAAGTGACTCCTGCACTCTTACACTAGATTGTAAGACAGTTGAGCTTAATCAGATTTTGACTCAAAAACCTCGACTTTACAACTTTACAATATTGCTCCACTGATTTCTATGGCAATATACTATTAATAATTTGCAGTCCTGGGGTTCCTGAGTGACACAACAGAAAAGAGTTTGCCCTGTCACTAGGAGATCATGAGTTTCAAGGCCAGGAGTCCAACAAAGCATAATTGTCTGTGCTATTCTTGTGGGAGGGATGTAATTATTCTCTCCTTTCAATCAGAGCGACACTAGCCAATAGTGAGCTTATGTGAGCTCACTATAGGGTGAGGGCATGCTCTGAGGAAAGCTAGCACTTTTTCTCTGAGTGTGTTAGTCTGCCCTGTGAAGCAGCATGAGCAGCAGTTGGTAAAGATACGGTTGAGTGGCTTCACATGTCTTGGAAAAACGTTAGCCATCACTAACCTTACTAACCCTCCAGGGTTAGTAGCTGTCATGTGATAGTGAATTGAAATCAGTACATAACCAAATTTTGCCTTTTCACCCTACTGGAAAATAGGGTAAAAAAAAAAAAAAAAAAAAAAAATTTATATATATATATATATATATATATATATTACAGTGACATCAATCTTTCTAATGCAGACCAGAGTGATCATGGCTTAAGACATGTAATATCAACCATTCAATTGCATAACAGAATAGAAATATGCATTTGTCTCATATTATGTATTTATATATTTATGTATACAACCCATTAAACACTTAGCTCATTACGCACTTACTTTATATGACATATTCAGAAACTATACTGAAACTAACAGGAAAGATCCACTTCATTGGTGTTTAAGGGGTTAACTGCTTAACAGTGGAAGAAAGCTAATTATGTGAAGCTTATAAGAGCCTATTTTTAGAATTACAGCCTAAAATGAGCAACCCTTTAACCTCTAGTTACTGCATCAGTGTTTTCCTTCTTCTTTTCTATAACAGTATATTTTATCTGTTTAAGTCCTGCCCTGGACTGTCCCCTTTCTGGCCATATATCTTTAATTCTTTGTCATCCATTACTTCTGTAGATATCTGCCCTTTATTCATAACTGGGTTGTTTGATGTTCTGCTCTTAGGTCTATAACTACCAACCTATCTTGTTGGCCTGGTGGCTTTTTTGCCACTCTTGGCAAGGCTTCTTGTCCTAGTTTACAGGAACAGCCCATATCCTCTCTCCCATTCTCATGGGATAAAAGATGATCTTCTATGAGATTAGAAAAAATAAGATACTCCCTTCAAAGCCCACAGAACAACAAACATTCTCCAAAATTTGACAGCCTTTTTTTAGAACAATGTAAATACTGTAGCTTGATGATGCCCCCACTGGCTGGGCATCTAGCTATCTATCTTTTTTCTCTACATTCCCATGTTGTTTTAAGCATATGTTAAAGTGTCATAAGTAATTCATAAAAAAGTAGTATGGTTCATCATATAATACTTTGCCTGTTCTGCCTCTCTGTGTTTTGTTCATTCATTTTAAGTAGCGATGCATCAGTACCAATACTGGTATCAGGGATTGGTCTTATACCATGCTCATTTACTCATAGTACTACTCATAAAAAATTACAGCAATCTGGACATACACTTTATGTTTAAAAGTATGTGGACATCTGACCATCACACCCATATATACTTTTTGTACATTCTATTCCAGATGTAGTTCCCCTTTGCTGTTATAATAACCTCCACTCTACTGGGAAGGCTTTCCAAGGCTTTTATTGGTGCATGACTGTGGGGATTTGTCCATTCAGACCCAAGAGCATTAATGAGGTCGAGCACTGATGTCAAGTTAGGAGGCCTGGAGTGCAGTTGCCATTCTAGTTCATCTTAAAGGTGTTCAGTGGGGTTGAGGTCAGGGATCTGTGCAGGACACTCGAGTTCTTCCACTCCAACCTTGGCAAACCATGTCTCAATGACTTTGCTTTGTGCACAGGGACACAGTCATGCTGGAACAGGTTTGGGTCACATATTTACAGTGAAGGGAAACTGTAATGCTACAGCATACAAAGACATCTTATATACTGTATACTTCCCCAAAGACATTTTATTAAACTTGGCTCACATGTGTGTGATGTGTCCACATACTTCTGGCCACATTGTGCATTTCATGATGATCAAATAATAAAAATAATTAAATCATGAAAAGTATAAAAACAAAACAAAGCAGAGTGCAAATCTGATCTGCCAAAATACCAACTTTTTTTCCCCAACACAAGTAAACTGGTAACATCTCTTATGGAATTTAAACAGTATCTTTAGTAGAGATTGCAAGTGTGGCTGACCTGAGCATGCAGAGTAGTCATTAAAAATGGGCCTATGGTGCTGTGAACACACAGAGGTATTCATGAGCATGGAGTGGTGAAGCCAGCATGCAGAGAAACTGTCACACCTGAGAATGGTTCAGTTCTGCGAGAACTGAGACATGTCCACACTAAAGTCAGCCACCCTTATGGTCTCTATTAAAGATACTATTTAAATGCCTTAAAACCTTAAACATAAAGCTCAGCATGAGGATGTTCACTGCAACACACACCAACAACCAACATAAACAGAGCTAAATAAAATGTTCCATGATGCTCCTGTTGGCCCTAGTAGGCTACTCCTTTCTAACACAGTATCAGTATGATGTTGGTATAAAGGAAAGCGCAGGTTCCAAGTACCATGTACTGTACATACATGCAATATAACAGATTGAAAACAATATTACAACACTCCACTGCATTGTGTGACATGTTACTTTAAAAATAAACAATGGACAAAAACTGACAGAGAAGGTAGTGATTTTACACTTTACTAAATAGGAAACCAGGGCAAACTTACAGTGAACATAAGCTGACAGCCACCCAGGATGTAATCCAAGAATGAGTAATCCCTCGTAATCTGAGGAGCATCAAACAAATACACGGTTCAGTCACACACTTCTCCATAAACATCCTTGCGTGTAGAGTAAAACAAACAAGAGACACCTTCATCATGTAGCGCCCTGTATGTGTGCAAAGGTGTCAGGGTCGTACAAGCTGAGCTGCTGACTTCTGCAAATAACTGAGTCATTTTACCACTTGGCTAGTCGCATGGGCAGGAGCAACTCTGCTCATGACTGATGGAGTAACAGGTGCCTTGTGCTGATATTAATACTACGTGTTATTTACCAAGGGATTTAGAGCCAATAAATTAATCTCTGCCTACAGCATTATAAAGCCCTAATTATAGCTAGCATAATAAAAAAATGATTACAAAATTGCACAAGCAGACCTGTAAGGTGTATGATAAACTCTTTAATGTTTGTATGTAATGTTCAAAGAAGCTTTGTACAGCACATATTGAACCTACTTATGTCAAGAGCTGGTGAACTGCTGCATGGGAGTGAGGGGGCTTCTTTACCTTGCAGGACTTCAAAATGATGATTCCAGAGTTCTTGTAGTTCTTTTTCTTCTTCTGTTTCTTAGGATTGATGCATTCAAACTCCACCTGCAGCAAAGTTGAACATGTGATGAACACTCACAAAAGCAAACCTCAGAGACGCGTGCAAACATTTCTCGCCTGGCACTCAGATTCCCTTCAGGAGGCTTGCGCTATTCTCTGTCGTTGGGCTACATTTGTGTGAGTGGTGAGTATCTATGAGAATTCTTGACTGGAAACGGTTCAATTTCAGAAGTGTCAGGGCCCCCTGTGTTGAGTTAAGGTAGTGCAGTGTTGAGATTGGTAAGGAATAACATGTAACAGGACATGCTGTAATAGAAAATTAATCACAGAAGACCAAAGGTGATTAATTTCCACCAAGATGATAGTTTTCCAATAACAGCACAAAGTATTTTATTCCTGTTATAGCACAGTAACACAGTAATACACTTTTCTATTAATTAAAGCATGACATCATACTTTTTAATCCATTGATAGTTGTGCATAGTCTTCTAGAATGGCCATGAAACAAGTTACTTCCTGTTATAACGTCACATCTTTTTTCCATCACTTAATAAGTTAATAACACAGAAAAATGTAGCTTGTCAAAGCATACAGTTTTTCAGATGTTGGAAAACTGAAATTTATAGCTCTATCTCTGGACACAAAGCTGACACTGGAGACTCCTTCCAAAAATGCTATAGAAATGACTCCTTAAAGAAAATTTCATCAACAGCTGATATGGCTGGTATGATAATGAACTATTACCATTTTTAAGGGGCGTGTTTACCACACAGGTCCCTGTGTAAGCTGTTACTATAGAAAGGATAATGTTTAATATAAATCTTGCAGCCAGACCTATTGTCAGAGTCGTGCTTTTATAGAAAAGGAATTAACACATTCTTGCTCCTGCAAACAAGGCAGCAGTTAAACAAGAGCGATTTACATCTCCCAAAAAAGAAGCTGTTACTCTCTGTGACTTTCTCTCTCTCTCTCACGTTTTCTAAATCCTGCTCTCATTCTTTCCTGTCTCTCCCACTTAGTCTGTCACACCCTCCACATTTGAGTGCATCTTTGCTCATTCGCCCTTTCTTTCAGCTTCATTATGCCAGATAATGAAACAGACACTGTTCCCACAATGTGCAGTAGGAATCACCCGTTCTGATGAGGAATTAGTGCAACAAACCCAAGAGAAATGATATTTCCTTCTCTGTGCATGTGCATTATGAAAGTAATGACTCCAGCGTGAGGGAAAATGAATTCAACAGGATGTCTGCAGGTGTCCTCAAGCCAAAGACCTTTTCGATGCTATACAAATATTTATGACCGAAATACTAAAATACTGTTATGGTATACTAAATATTAAAACACTATATAGAATAAACAAGCTATAATGCTTAGTGAAAGTAGCTCACAATTTAAATAGCAGAATAATATTAGGGATCAAGGTAAATAGAAAAGACCATAATCAGTTGACATACATTTTTAACAAGAAAGAGTAGCTGATTCTCCACAACCAACATCTAAATTTTCTTTATACTTTTAGGTTTGAACATCTGGATGCCTACTTGAATTCCTCTACACAGCAGGTTTTCAATAGAGTTGATGATGTCCTTAATCTTTCACAGCCACTAGACACAAAACTGCCCTAAAGCCTCATTGATACACCACCATATCACACATTGTGTATCAGGGGTATTTCGTTGTATGCAGTCCACATATTCCACATATTTCGTATTTCATAGTTCACAATGCTCATGACATCCAGGGTTTTAACTATTTCATAATTGTTTTAATGGCCCTTATTGTGCTTAAAGGGAGAGTCATCGATTCTGGAGAAAGACTGAACTCAACAGTCAAACAAATACACCTCCATTCAATGCTCTTTCAGAATCTCCGCCCCATTAATTCATGGATGCACATTGCCAAGGCAATGAACACCAAGAACACCCCCATCTCCCCCGTCCTGTGATTGGCTGGAATATGGCGTCTGTTACTGATTGGCTAGAATATTATTGTGTGGCTTGGTCCAGGCCACTGTCTTCGTTTCCTTGTTTACAGAACCAGGGCTGTGTATAAGTACCAGATTTGTTTTTCAACAGACAGCTAGCAGACTCTAAGGAGACATTTGTGAAATTTACCAAAAATGTCTACTGAATTCGAATTGATGACTGCACCTTTAATGCTATTTATATATCCATTACCTTGTGTGTGACTTCACGCACACAAGATAGGTCAATGGCATCAACAGTGTTTTTGTTGACTAAAAGCAATTCAAATGAATCTTATTTTAACAATTTTTTTGTTATAGGAAAGGAAAGTTAGAGGAAACTCCCACTATAGTTAAAAAGGAATTTGTGACTATGATGTTTATTTCCATACAGCATTTTCCCCCATTAGCCTAAATGGTGCCTGTAATTTACAGATGATTGTAGCGTAACAGCAGGTAATGTTAACCTCTGAATATCTGCCTCACATTACCGATGTGCCCAAAGTGATGCTGTGTTATGCATGCTGTGATTTAAAAAATAAACAAACAAAAAAAAGATACCAGCACATTGGTTGTCCTAAAATGTTTTGATCGTCTGAAATTAAATGAAATAAGTAATACTTCTTAAATGTAATCTTTTCATTTGTACAGTTTTAATTCCAGGCACATAAAGATTATTTTAGAGAGCCTCGGAGACCCTGTTTGTGGATAATTCTGAGAAAGCGTGAAATGCTTTAAGCTCAGCTCACCTCGACTGCGTTTTGTGCTTCACTCATCTTGGTGACTGTGGTCAGAAATTCTCCAATGAAGTCGTGGCCTCCATCGTTATCATAGTCATAGCATATGACCTGAGAAAATAGTATAGTCAAATCATTCTATATCTACAAATTGACCTATAAAGCAGTTTTACCTGAAAAATAGCCAACTAATGTAAATACAATGAGGGTTTCCTAATAAAGTGGTATTGTCCTCCAAATCTAATTCTAGCAAGAGAGCTCAGGTTAGGTTTGACCATAATATCTGAGCTATAATGTATAGTTTAAACTGAGCCTAAAGATAATATTCAAGAAATGATGACACGTTTCTGGAAAGCAGCATAGATTTTGGATGTGATAGCAGTCACTGTAGCTGTGTGCACTAGTGAATCTTCCAAGAATTACAGGATGATAACTTTAGCCAATGGTCTTAATAAAAGCAGGGTACTGTTTTGCCATGACTACAGTTGGGCACTTCAGTATATTACTGGGTCTGGTGATCTGTCACTGAACTGAGTTGAAATAACTAGTGGGAAATGACAGCGGCCTTTGTTTAGGATGTTGTAGATAGAGCTTAATTAGCATAAGTTAGCTTAAATTATCACAGAAAATGTATTTCTGTGACCAAAATGGATGACCAAAATTGCAACATCCTGAACTAGACGTTGACACAAATATTTAGACAAAACATAAATCACTGCTGTTTTACCAAAGAGATCATTAAATGCACTCTGGGTACTTAGCTAGTTAGGTAATTTAGCTAGCAAACAGTAAGACTTTTGCTGCCATTCATTACTAATGACTTAAGCAAGCTTAAGTAGATTTCATCAAGATAAAAATATATATATTTTTTTGTAACAGAGATATGCCTACCTCTTTTCAAGCAAATTAGCTAAAGAAAAGACCAGTATAACTGTCCTGCTGTAATGTATTGCTATTTAGAGACACATTACTCAGTAGTAAGTAACATTTTAAGGCAAAACATATTTTGGGATTTGGCTTGCCAATGGCAAAAACACTATTGACCAGGACCAGGTTATCATTTACATGAATGTAAGACCTACCTTGATGTTTCTGTCCACGTCACCATTGCAGAGAGAAATCAGTGGCACAGTGAAAGGTTTCCATACAGGGTCCAGAGTGTTCTTAATCACCTGACACACAACAAATTCACAAATACTACTTTATGGCAGAAATATAAGATACTCACAGACAGCCACTATGTATATAGTCCAATGTAATGGCCACTGTCAAAAGGTTTGGAGGCTGGACTGAATGGACTAAATAAATCCTTTTCTCATTGTTTGCTTTGGTGGTTTGATGAAGGCTGAAATTGTAAGTACTGAATTTATTGTCCATGTATAAATTTATTTCTGAATAAAAATGCATTTTGTGTTGATGCATTTGCCTAAATAAGAGCTTAGAGGCCAATTAGTGCTCTGCCTATTTGAGAATATTATTTACTTAAAAAATTATATTTACTTTCTGGAGAAGAGCCTCCTAGTGGCTCTGGATGTATCTGGCTTAGTGTGTGCAAAGCTTCATCAGGAAAATGTTTAACTTTAATATATATATATAATATTTAATTATATATATATAAAATTTAAACCATAAAACAGTTTTAACTCATTTAACACTCTTCGTGGTCACTGCATATTTCCATAAGTGTTATTTCATAGAGGCAACTGTCATCACTGTAAGGGAATAAATACAGAGTTGGTGATGTCTTCTACCTCTGTTCTGTGGACCAACATCCATTTCCCATCCTCTCCTTGTTTATGGAACTCCAAGTAGGGGTCTGATTTACCAAAGAAATCCTGGAATCCGAAGTTGAAATACAAGTCAGTATAATTAAGAACATTATTTCAGTTTAACCAACTCTATAAAAAAGAAATGTATACATGTGCTTTGTCTTACTTTTTTATCCAGCTTTCTCCCACACATGGACAGGGTGATTATTCTGTTGTCTGATAACTCCTGGGCTGTTATCTAGAATAAAAACATAAATGTAATGTGATGCTTTTAAATGTACAAATCGTTGGTACAACATGCTGCTGACTTCAGGATGTTATCAGAGGAGGTCTTACTGTGACGGCTCCCTTTCCCGCTGGTTTGCCGTTGGCCAAGATAAGAGGCCGATGAAGTTTTTTATTGGACACAATCTGTGTGGTGAAAGGCAGCCTAGTTAAATAAGCTCAGTAGAAGATGGATAAAGAGCTCTTTAATCAGCCAAAGGTCACCATAGATGCCGTGATTGCAAAAGAGTGGTAGCAAGATCAATGCAGGCTCATTAGCAAATGTTTACGGAAAGCATGGTGTGCAGAGATGGCTTGATACAATTGTGCATGATGCATCATGATGCTAAATGCATGAAAATGCTTTGTATTTTTGTATCTCTGTCCTTTTACATTCAGCTTTTTACAGTGCTTAGCTATTTAAAATTTTTATTTTGCTTGTTAAATCAGGATATATTTAGGCCACTCTGTGAACATTGCCAGTAAGGACTAACACTTGCCAGTAGCTTTAAATATAAATAAATATAAGATATATAACAGACAGTGGATACTGGAGATGTAAAGTGGTTATGCAGTACCACTCCCAGCGTGCAGATGAACTCTCCCAGAAAATCATGCTCATACAGCTGGCTGCTGCACTTGTCCTCGTCAAACAATGCAAACTTCAGCTTCTGGACCTCCTCAAAGTGGTAGTCCACCTGGAACTTCACTCCAAACACAGGGTTCAGATTGTTCACTGCTGTCTCTGTTCGGCCCAGCTGCAGTCACACACACGTACACACACACACACACGCGTGAAACAGAGTTACTTGACTCATCTCCTGAAGACAATCCCCACAGCAGTTTGGAGCACTTATCCTTGCAGATAAGACAAGCTGAGCTTCAGACAGTCTGGATTTGGTGGGGAAATGATTGCTATTGATCTGAGCTTTCTATCGACTGCATTTGTTATGACTCTGTGGCGCAGGGTAACATGCTTTCAGAGAAAAGGAGAAGACCAGACACATTTCGACGGTAAGGCAAATGTGTGTAGTGGATGCAACATGGAGTGATTTAAAGTCATAAGAGATTTAAGGAATGTTAGAGAGAGATAGAGAAATACAGATAGAGAGAGAAAGGAAGGAAGGGAAGGAGGGAGCAGGGACAAAGGAGAACAGAGACAGGGAATGAAAGAGGGAGCAGAAAGACAGTCACAGTTCAAATATTTATTGACCAAAACAGTGCCAACAGTCGAAGGCAATATGGAAACACACAAACAAGCTCACATAATAATGCATACGTCTGTATACCCAAGCAGACCCCTAGATGGGACTGAACATATGGGCTGAGATGTGATGCTGTGTGTACAGTTCTGAGGAAAAACATATTTGCTTGCCACCCCTCAGTGTGTGTGTGTGTGTGTGTGTGTGTGTGTGTGTGCATACATACATGCTTCTCTTCCTCCTGAACCAACCAAGCCCATGACAGCTTTTTCATTGGCTATAAACAATAGCTGCTCTGATTTTATAAACATGTATATAAACATGCCAATATTTGGTGACACTCAACTAAAGTCAGCTCCACAGTTTCTGGCACTCTTCAAGAGACTTTCAATCTAACAAGTGAAGATTGGAAAACAAGAACATGTCCAATTTAACAGTTACAAAACTTCCCTTCCTACTAAGAAATCCTTCTCAACAAATTTTGCGAAGGTTTTTTTCCTCATAAAATGTAGCCAAGTCTGTATGTGTGTAAAATTCCTTTGTCATCCATCACAATAGTGAAATAGATTTCCTTTTGTAGTGACTTTTTAAAAGAACAGGAATTGTCCGCATAATGATAGCATGACATCTGAACAGTGTTTGAGGTGAAAATCTTGTTTGTGTATGAAAATAGAGCAAAGTTACATTTCTGGGGGAGATATATGTGTCAGTTAGTGTTTGTGCTTCATGGATATTCACATACACACACACACACTCACTCACACACTCACTCACACACTCACTCACACACTCACACACACACTCACACACACACTCACACACACACTCACACACACACTCACAC
>JAQQZR010000037.1:10529989-10544618 GCA_030068235.1 Notoglanidium macrostoma | reverse complement strand
AAACAACCACACACGCTCGCATTCACACCTATGGGCAATTTAGAGTAGCCAGTTGACCTAATCTGCACGTCTTTGGAATGTGGGAGGAAACCGGAGCACCCGGAGGAAACCCACGCATGCAAGGGGAGAACATGCAAACTCAGCACAGAAAGGCACCCTGGGTGACCCGGGACCTTCTTGCTATGAGACGACAGTGCTAACCACCGCACCACCGTGCCCCCTAGGATTAAGCAATGCCTTAATAATTATTTGTCAATAATTAATGCCATATAATCTCCTTTCACTTCAACTAACGTCTCTTACAATTAAAATAAATAAAAAGCAAAAGAGTTAGTTTAACTCTTACCCCTTTTTACATAACATTTTTCTTTTAATGACCATAAAATTAAGTAACGTCGAACAAAAAGAATCCTTGATTTCACTAGACATTTTGTTCTTCCTGATGTCCCCAGGTAGGATATATATCCGTGGAGACATGACAATCTTAGCAAAACGTGTTTAAAATTGTATTGTACAGAAGCCTCTTCATTGATTCATGTCCTTTGTCCACTGGCTTTACTTCAGTGAAAAAAGCTATACATTTGCAATGTATGAGGGAATCGCAATGGAAATCTATGCAATCTTCAGCAGTTCTGAATGAAACTCAATGCTTTTGGACTTTTCGGGAATGTTTGGTCCACTTCCCCACTGAGACGAAAACACAGGAATTTTACTTCTGAAATTCATCTGTGTATTTACATTTGAGTTTGAGTATTTTTGAGGCTATGTTCAGGCATCATGTTCAACTCATGCCAAGCAAGCGTCTGCTCTATTTCGGGTTGTTGCAGTGGTGCAGCACTTCCTACACAAACACGCTGAGAGTAATGAAGCAGTTTCATCAATGATTACATGAAGGTCATGAACATAAAACAGTTGTTCTGGCAAGCTGGCAGAACCAAAATAGATAGGTTAAAGCAATGAAAATATGCACACAGAATGTGTGGCAAGTATAGAAGCAAATGTCGACAAGAAGGCAAAGGGAAGTACATTTTGTGCAATATAGAAATCCCGGTCAGGCGCATTTTTTAGATCCTAAAAAGAGGAAATGTCCAGGACAAATGGTCACCCTAATATAGATGCAGATACATTTACTCTTGTACAACTTACCTGAATTCCACCGTTGCAGTGCGCTGACAATTAGAAAGCAGCTGGACGAATAGCAAAGCACTATCTGTTGACATCTGGATGTGACTTAAACTAGAAGACATAAAAAAGACCAATCTTAAAATGACAATACCTCAATTGTATAGTGTCTTTCTAATCAAACTGAATAAAAATCCTTACTTTAGCAGATTGAGAGATGACATGCCTGGAAGGAACCTTAATAGCTTCTCAACAGACTCATCATTTAATCTTCCATGAGAGAAACTGCAACAATAAGGCAAAAAGTTATACAATGTGAAATGCGATTGTGTCATATTTAGAGGTCAGGGGAATTTACAGTGAACTCACTCCAGCTCTAGCCGATTTGGGCACTTGATCAGATTTTTACACAGCTTGTTCATGTCAGTAGGTTGTATCTCACATTCAATTAAGCTGAAATGAAAGGTAAATACAAAAAGCTTTTCAAAATGATAATTTGATGTGCAAATCATTAATAAAATGTAGGACAAATTAATCCAGAATAAACTGCATTAATGTTCTACCTGAGTTTCTTGTGCAGAAGATCACACTCATCTGAGTTTAACCATTTCAATGCATTACTGCAGGAAACAGTGTTATGTACTGTTATGAATCATATGCTTAACTCTGCTTAATGTCAAAGCAAACAGCTGCAAAGCAAAACTTTTTGCAGTACCTTCTGCTGCGGCTGAATGTCAAGACCAATTTCTCTTTTCCGTTGTGGCTGGTAACAAACAGAATGTCGTTGTTAACATTTAACCGCAATAATCTCTCATTTCGAGAGGATAGCTGTTATTGTAATTGCTGTTACCTAGCTTCTACTTCAGTCAGGTCTTTGAGATTACAGAGATAAGTTGAGAGAAGCACCACCCCGTCAATATCCACTTCATTGTCACTGACACTGCATTTAAGAGCAACAATTCACAATCACATTCATATCAATAAAACTACGGCATCATGGATGGGACTCACACGGATGAAGATACAATAACATATAACACACTTGATTTCTTGAATGGTGTCAAGAGTAGGAAGATGTTCAAGTAGCTTCTTCAGACCTTTGTTACCCAGTGAGTTATGGGACAGACTAAAAGGAAAAAATAAAATCAATTAAAAAAATAAACCAAGAAATATGAGCTAAAATGGCTCTGACAGTAAATGTTTACTAAGTACGAAGTTTTAAGATGAACTCAGTGAAGTTGTGATTTGATGAAAAGTAAATTAGACTGTGAAACTAAATTCAAAGCCCTATTGTATGGTGTATAGTAAAGCGTACTTTAGGACAGTGAGAGAGGAGTAGCCTGTGAGCATACTGCACAGATTGGGCACATTCGTCCATTTGAGATTCCAGTCGTTCAAGCTAAAAAACAGGGGAAAAATTTTTGTATTTGCGAACTTGCATGTTTTACTTCCAACACTAAATATTTACTGCATCAAATAAAAGCTTAAGTAGCTAGCTTGGTACAAAAATAATAATAAAAAAAAAACAATCTGCACATAATGTTACAAATCTTTTTAACTGTTAGCAAAATGTGGACTATTGTTATGTTTGCATGCAGGATTATAACATGATTAATCATACTTAATCAATTAGCCCAAGAGCTAGTGTAAATCTTTTCAGGATGTAACATTCCAAACTAATGTTAAGGATATTTTTCATTCCAAAAGTTCTCATTTAAACAGGAAATTGTTTAATGATGTAATGAATGTGAAGTCAGAGACGACTGGTAAAAATGAGGCAGCAGGGCCAGGTCTTTGAAAGATTAAAGACATCAATATACAGTTTAAAATTTGGCATCCACATGAGATTATCTGTTGTGAAGAAATATTGTGAGAATGATTTCAGATGTTTGTGGAAGGAAACACATCAGCGCCATAAATGGTCACAAAAAACAATTCGAAGGTAAGAAGATGTGAGGCTGGGGCTGATTTTGCTCTAGCCCAGACTGTAGATTTCACTTGTTATAATTACCCGCCATGACACCAAGTCAGTGAAAGACCCCCAGGATTTATTGTGCATTTGGACTCATATTTTTTCATCCTATTCTTATATATATATGATATAATCCATTGCTCAACCCTAACAGTTCCGTTTGGTGGAAAATTGCTAAATATTAGATTTTAGTTCTTCTATCATGACCAGCTGTCTCTGTGTAAAATGTATAAATTTATTTCACATACATTAGTTCCTTCGACTCTTCAGCTTTGTTTAGGTCATCTGTGCTCGCACTGCTAATGAGAAGAAAGAAGAGGGATATAAACAGGGTTGCTGCAGAATTTTTTTAATCATATTCAATGCTCTTTAATACCTTTTTAAGCCCTGGGCAAATGAAAATGAATACCATGTTGACACCGGACCAAACTCAAATAAATTCAGATATGTATGTCAGCCTACAAACACCCTTCACACAGTCATATTTCGACATGTTCTACTTTATATTCAGTACTGTGCAAAAGTCTAGAGCCACCCCTCATTTCTGCATATTTTGCTTCCATAAGAGCCAGACTGTCTTGTTTTTTTTATGTAATCTTGAGGAACAGTTCTCCAGGCTTCCTGTATAACTAAATAGAAATAAACACGGTGTAACACTATCAGTCATGGACTGGCCTCTCCAAAGCCAGGATCGCAACATTATTGAAGCACTGTGAAATCACCTTGACAGAGAACAGAACAAAAGGCAGCCAACGTCCAAAGAAGAGCTTTGGAATGTCCTTCAAGAAGCCTGGAGAACTATTGCTGAAAACTACTTAAAGAAATTACAAGACAGGTTGGCTAAGAGAGTTCAGGCCGTGCTGAAGAATAATATCGACTTTAAAGATCGTTAGAATTATACACACTCCCTTCGTGTGATATACTGCATTTACATGTATGTTTGCACATTGTTTAATAAATCACTGTACCTATTGCCTCATTGCCTAGCAAAATATAAAGAAACGAGGGGTGAGGGGTGGCTCAAGACTTTTGCACATTCCTGTGGGTCTGAAAACGTTCTAGCAGTTCGAAGTGAAAAAGGAAAAAAATCACATTTAAAGATTTCATTTCATTTTTCACTCCAGTAAAAATGACCACCCGACCTCTAAGTTTATAACAGAATCTATATATAGAAAAACAACATTACTGCCAAATTTTAAAGAACTTCTCTTAATAATGTTTTTTGTATTAGGCCATTCAAACATTTCAAAATGTCCTCTGTTATCTGTACAGTGGAAGTGCTCTTCTCTGTTTTGATAATTATGTAATGGAGCAGGTGCATTGCAGACATTTTGACAGCCGATATTTGATTGTATATCCGGTATTTGATTATTTGATGATTTGTAACACATCAAAAACTTGATCAAATCACAAGTTTGTACACTTAGCTAGCAAGGTTTTTGATGTTTTTAGGCAGACTGACAGCTGTGTTTGTGCTTGACAGATGTGATCTGCAGACGGACACCAAGCCAAGCTAAATTAAATGAAAATAAATGAAATGAAAATGACTTTTGTCCAGATTTCAGCTCTAGTGATTTTACAGACCACATCACATTTGACATGCCCGACCATTTTCCTTTATTCACAAAGTTCTATTCTCACATTACCTCATGTATGATTTCTAAACTGGCCTCTAATCATATGTTCAGAATTTTAAACATAATACAGGGCTCCAGACTGTGACTGTTTAGTCGCATTTTGTGGTGGGCGGGTGGGGGTACACGCATGAAAGAGAGTGATTGGAGTGGACAATTATTGGTACATTTTCACTTCGCCCTCATTCAGGTGGTATGGGGCGAAATTCATCTGGATGGTGAACAACTGTAAGTGCAGTGTAACACACTGGTGTTGACAGCGCGATTTTGAGCTCAGTATCACTATCAAGCTAGTCATCTAACATGAAGCTGGGAGCTACTTAATCAATTATCTAACATGCACTCGCTAAATAGCACAAAAGATAAGTTTAATGCAGATTTCACTGGTTCCAACTAATTTCCATAAACCCTATAATAGCTAATATTTATTCTTTTTTTTTTTACAAAGTGAATTTCTTATTAGCTGTGGACATTGAAGTACACACATCTACTTGCACACAACGCAGACATCAGTGTTAAATGTTCATTTAAGTTCAGAAGTTCTCTGTCTCAGAAGTGTTGTCATTTATCATATGCAAAAAAACCAACAACTTCATATAAGCATTACATATCCACCATGTTTAATTATTATCCCTGCCAACAATATAAATTATTCATGCAGTCGATGTCTCCACCAGGTTGTTTTCACAGAGCTGTCAATCTACTCCTGGATATGACATCACACCGACCAGATTAATAGGAGTGAGATTGCCAAGGCAAGGAAAAGTGAGATGGTGAATTCTCAGCTTCATGTAAATGAGAACCACATGAGAAGCAGTTCAGTGTGTGATATGTTTGGTATGTGGCGTTCTCTAGAAAGGTGGGAGTAACAAAAAAGTCAGACCAAGATGGTGGAGGCTAAAGGCTACATGTAGCATGAAACTGTTGTGTTGCATTGAGTGTTGATTTAAGTGGTGCACCTAAAATATGTGCGAGTGCTCCTAAAATTCCCAGTAAGGAGAACCAGTGCTACCAGTGGAAAAAGTTAGTTTGGAGACTAATAATTAAAAGACTACATAGTTAAGATATTTTAAGACCTTACATTTCAAAAATCTATTATAAGACCTTTTGAGGATCCTTGGCAACCCTGATAAAACAACTTTAGTATTTAATTGTAGTATGATTGCATGTTAGAGGCCAAATTAGGTGAACTGGGGTGGGGGTATATAACTAAAATGGGATAGGACTATTTATATAACTAAAACTATTAGGCCAACTATTGTGTTTAGAGTGACATATAGGTTAATCTATTTACTATTACATAAAAGTTAATGTACTCAAATACACAGTTCATTCACTTCACTATATTTACATAACAGGAAATACAAAAATGTGTCAATGACAGGATGCCAGTGAATGAGTACCTGCACATTCAGATTTAAAAAAAAAAAGATGAAGAATTCCTAATGCTTAGTAATATGAGAAGATGCACTTCTGCTTTATGTCCAAAATGGTGTACCTATAGGTTGCATTTGTATTGTTGTATTTATGAATAATAAAAGGAAAGGGAATATGGTAGGTGTGGTCATGTGGTGTTGTGGTTTTTGTTTTGGTTGTTTCTGTTTCCTTTTTAAATAAACCGTTTATTAATGCTACTATTAAATAAGTTAAAATATAAAATTACAATCGTTTTCTTTCTTTAAAAAAACTTTGTTTAAAATGATCAACTTTTAAAATTGATAATACCCAAATACAGAATAGTCTCCTTTACTCACTGCACTGCATGTGAAGTGTTAATTCAACAGCAAATTAATCTTTGATCATATTATACAATTTTAATGGCCGTCTACAGTTGCTAAGCATTAATACTCACTTTGGGGTGGTTGGGGAGAACAGAACATTGATTTCCTTTTTTTTTGCACTGTAAACAAAGAGAGGAGCATCCATGAGGTCTACAGCAAAGTTTTGTTAAGAAAACTAACTCCGCTGCAATACTATAGATTACAATAGTATGGTATGGTACGGTATGGTACAACAGTACAGTATGCAATACTATACTATAGATTCCTATGAATATCATATTTGTTCATTTACATTTTTTATTAAATGAATTTAATAAATTAAATTTATGCGATCATAAGAATTCACACACAAAAAAAAACAAAGATCTTACTTGGCATAAATTTTCTTAATGTTCAGAAAGGCTGCCATTTTTTCAATGAGCATAAATATCCCACTTTTGGAAATGCTGTTCTTCCCCAACCTAATAACAAGATTCAGAACAGCCAACAATTAATCTATGAAATTAAAATTACAGCTGCGCATATCAGTAAGTGGACTCAAGGATGTAAAGTCACTAAAGTGGTTTTAGTGTAACTAAAAAAAATTAAAACCAACAAGTAAAACCACTTACGTGACAGATGTGAGGTTAACCAGTTTGGGAATCACCTCTGAGATCTTTCTTACACTCTCATCTGATAGGTGGTTATCACTGACACTGACATGACACACATTTCAGTTAATTCAGTTTAAGTAATCATTTCACCATCACTCAATAGTCAGAATTCTCCTGCTGATTTACACTAAACAAAATATTTAAGCATCAAACTCTCATTAAATCTGCACTATTCTTTAGGCTATACTGCATATTTAGTGTGAAGTCTCTTACTTGAGGTGTGTGATTTGTGGACAGCACTCCAAAGCCTTGAAAAGTTTAGCAGCTCCTATATTAGTGAGGCCACTACTGACAAAGCTGTGGATGGAGTAATGATGTGAAAGGCACAATGCACAATGAGCTGTTCAACAACATGAAATCAAACATGGAATCAAACATAGGTTAAACCAAATATGTATAGTATATAATAAACCGGTTAAACCAGGAGACTCACTCTAACTGCTTCAAGCTCTGAAGTTTGGGCAAGATACCAGACAAAGCCTCTGAAAACTTATCGTCATACTTACGGCTGCGAAAACTGAAATGAGACAGTTTCATAGGCAGGTCATTGTTATGTATTCAGGGAATAAACACAGTTACTTTGTGTTATATGTCATTATATGTTATATGTACATTTAATAAAAGTGAGAAAGCAGTCTACTGGACATTACCAATTCCTACCATTTTAGAAACAAATAGAAACACTATATCATTCAAAGCACTGCAGGTTTCACTACATTTTCTCCTTATAAATAATAATTCAGCTATTTTCTTTTAATTATTGCTCTTTTTGTAAAAACACTAGCCTTTGTAGGAAATACTGCAAAGTGTCTCTTTATAGTCTTTGTACCAACAATGCGCTTTATATATATATTTAAATTACATGGAGGACATCTTTCAGTAGGATAAAATGTAAAAATGTCAAGAGCGCACTGTGTCCCAGTTTGCGCTGTAGAAGAGTATTTCTAAATATAGTTACATATTCACATTGTAACCAACTCTATGGCATTAATTCTCACAAAAAAATTGACATTTGTGCACTTCGATTTTGTGCTTTCTTACTCAGCCAAAATGCTGATAAGGCTAATAATAAAGGAAAGCAGAGATGGTGCTTGTGGTCATGTGGCTGAATTGTTTTTTGTTGTTGTTCACTTTTCAAGCAGAAATGGTGCTTGGGTTAATGTAGCGGGATTTTAGTACACTTTTCAAGATTATTAACAAAGAAATATTTGAATTGCCCACTTTCTGCCCAATACACAGAATATATACTCATCGACCACTATATTATGCAGCACAATGAATAAAATCATGCAGATATAGGTCAAGAGCTTCACTTTTACATCAAACATCAGAGCAGGGAAAAATGCGAATTCATTGACTCTGACCTAGGCATTTTTGTTGGTACCAGACAGTATGGTTTGAGTATTTCAGAAACTGCTGATCTCCTGGGATTTTCACGTGCACCAAACTCTTACACAGAATGGTGCGAAAACCTAAAACATCCACTGAGAGGCAGTCCTGAGGGCAAAAACGCCTTATTGATGCAAGTGGTCAGAGGAAAATGACCAGCCTGAATTGAGCTGACTTACGTAACTACACTTTGCAACTATGGTGAGCAGAAAAGCATCTCAGATTGCACGATACATCAAGCCATAAGGTGGATGGGCTACAACAGCAGAAGACCACATCAGTTTCCACTCATGTCAGACAAGAGATGGAATCTGAGGCTATAGTGGTCACAGATTCACCTTAACTGGATAGTTGAAGATTGGAAAGACATCAATTGATTTTTTTTCCAATCTCACCTGCCCAGTTTTACTAAATTTTCCCCACTGTGGTCGTGAGTGTTTATATGACCCTCCATCTCCTTCAGTGGACTCATTGCAAGTGGACTCACTTAGACACATTTTACGATATCCTCTTATGCAGATTATTTAACATTCAAACAGGCATATACTGTATTTATTTATTTATGTATACAATGTGACTGGATGCCAATAAATAAGACCTTGAAGTGTAAAGATTTCTTTTAAAGCGACTTTATGCTCTCATTGAATAGTGTTTGGGAGAAGCATTTTATTTTGAGTAAATAGAAGAAAATATCTTAAAATTGCTTCTAATTGTAAGGATTTTACATATTGCTAGATTATAATGTATCGTCATATAACTCTAATCACAGTAACCATTCAAAGACCTCTAACTTGTTGTAATCGATATATAAGTATTTGGAACTCACATGAGATATTCCAGGTTGCAGTTGGGAATGATGTTCAAACACTCTGGTTCAATGGAACAGGCGCCAAAGTCCAGACATACCATCTGATTTGCAGATGAAGTTACAAACGCCAAGGCATCAATGTCCACAGGGTTGAGTCTTATATTCCGCAGCTCAAACCGATCTCTTGACCCAACAGCCCTGGCCAAATTAATATTTTGTGTTTCATGGGCACAGCGGCAGAGCTCAATAATCTTGGGACCTGTTTGACGGCCACTAACCACAAAGTGTTGCAAAATCTTAAGTACTGCATCTTGTCGCTTTAGTACAAGAGTTCTGGCATTCTCGCTGCCTTCCAGCAGGGCAAGACTTGAAGTGCAGGCTTCTGCAGCAAGTCCACACATATATAGGTGAAGGGAGTCTGTGAACACAGTTTTTGGATCAGTCTTAGTAGTCCATCGACTTTTCAAGTTAAGCTTTTTCTTAAGCTGTGACACTATGATGTCGGGGTTCGTCATAAGATGCAAAGCAGCCATAAACTCTTGCATGGTTAGGTGCGTAAAGGCACAGCCCAGACTTCGCGATCCATCTGCACAAGTGAGATCCACACGGGACAGAATTCCAGCATTGGCACCAAAGTTCATTAGATCTGCAGGCAGTTTATTTGCAGGGAACACTATACGGCTGTTCTCCAAGCCGTCCATTGCAAGCTCACTCAACCGAGCAATTTGAACCCTATACCTCTGAAGTAATGGGGTATGATTATCAGAGGATCCATAACCCTGGCAACGACTAATAAAAGCAGAAAGGATGTGGAGGTAGATCTGGGTCAAGGATGACGGTAGCTGAGTGTCAGGTTGCTGAGACACATCACTGGAGAGGAAATGATCTAAGCAGACACAGCAAACATGACATAATCCTGGAACATGGGACATGGAAAGCAGATGATGGCTGTCCATCAGCAAGCTGACCGCTCTTTCTTTAATTTCATTTCCCTTTTCATGGAAGTACTCCTCGGTGTATTCTTTCACACGTTGTTGATTGAACCCAAGCAGCTCTGCAACAAAATAACCAGAACTTCCAAATAGGTCGAAAACATCCCTTGGCCTACAAGTGACCAGCACTGTGCACCCGGGTAGGATCTTGGAGCTACATAGTGCAGAGAGGAGGGCAGCCAATGGCAGCTGCTGGTAAGCGTTAACAGAGTCAACAAGCTCCTCTGGGTCTGTAAATCTTGCCCCAAACTCATCATATCCATCAAATATTAAGCAAATTTTCTCAGGGTTGGAGAGAACATAATTGAGCACTGCTTCACTTTGCTCATTGTCTTCTTCAGAGGGAAGAAAGAAACGAAACAACAGCTCTTTCAGAGACAATGGTTGTGAGACAAGGTTGAGCTGGCGGAACTCCAGCAGGAAGAGTAGCTCAATAGAGGGGTAAGAGCCTTGTGCCCAGTGGTGGCCTAGGCAATGCATCAACAGGGTTTTACCAGAACCAGCCTGGCCTGATAGCATTACCACTCTGCCTGTTTTCATCAACAGAGCCTCAACCGACTCTTTATGGTCTGGTGAAACCTCTTCCCCTTCCTGGGTTTTTGCTGGTCTGTCTCTCATCCGTGCATATTTTTGTGCCCTCCAACACAGCCATGTCGTGTCTAGGCAAACTTTTTTCTTAATATCTTTTGTCACCTTCTCAAATTTCTTTTGCAGAAAATTCTTAACGGCATCTGTGTAACTCTGCACCTGGTCTGGATAAAAAAAAGTCACAATTTTACTTTGCTTTCCACATATTCATTTAAGAGAATAAATGTGAGTTTCAGGAAACTGTATTATAGATTATGCTGAAGGTTATGTAATAAGAGAAAAGTGAAAAGTACCTAGACATGCACGTTTTGCATTACGTGATCGAGGGGAATTTTCGGTAGCTGTCAGATTAGCGTTGTTTACTAATGCTCCTTCACATCACATGCAAAGAGACATAAAGCAGATTCTTAGGTAAATTCCAACTTTGAACTGACTTGCAATATCATAATTAATTAAGCCATCACATTTCGACATTGCTTTGTACTACTGTTCTTTCACTTTCACTTCGTTTCGACATTTTGCCAACTGACCTTGGATCCGAGATGAAAAAAGATATCTTTTCATACACTTACATCATTACATTTTATATCACATGGCATTTTAAATAGAATACATTTATAAACAACCTATAGATTTCTTCTGCTTTTGTAATACTCACATTACATGTGTAGTATATGTTTTGTTACACCCACCCAAATGCAACAATTATATGTTTTCAATTAGTTAGGCCACAACTTTAGGTTATTTGCGACACATAAAGTATAGGCTGAATCTTCATTGTTACACCGACCAGTAGCTAAGAGACGAGGCGGGCACTATATCAAACAGAACTTACCAGCTGAAGCTCCTGCAACAGATACAATCTTTATCTCCAGTTCTAAGGGAATATTTTCACAGAATGTCCAAACAGTGTCCAGAAAATGGCGGCATGTATTGTGGCTTGAATGGCTGAAGTAATCCAAAACACCTGAGATAGTCTGCCTGAGGTTGGGCAGTTGCTGTAACTCCTCTCGAGTCCGTGCTTCCACCAAGTCATAGATCTGCTGTAGAACATTATTTCTCTGCATACACAAGACGTCCACTATTGCAGTGGCCTCCTGGGCTACCACATCTCGAACATCCTCCTCCAGGTCCAACTCCTCCATTTTCATCCATCTGCTAGGAAAAAGCTGCTTATTTTAATACATGACACACAATGGAGTTTACTTTTTACATTCTGACAAGTGTGCAGAAATGTTCATTAAAGGAATAAATGAAAGACTGGCTAGTTGAGTATCTAATGCCAGGAAAATTGGGTGTAAGAAAAAAATGACATATTGGGTCATTTTTGTTTACACTAGAAAAGAACTTGAATTTGCTTTAATTAAGCGAGCAGTGAGATAAGCAAATTGTTATAAACTGAGGAAATGGCGTTGAGAGAAACAAATTTGGTAGCCTACATTTTAGCAGCTATCAGTTCAGAATTTAACCTTATATGGTGAAATGGGCGAAATCGGCTAAGGCTTATTAACCGTGCACGAGCTGCAAATTTGTATCAAAGTTGGCGCGCGATGCCTTTTGTCAGAAACACAGAGCACAAGCAAAGTGCGCAGTTACTGTACTGAAATGAACATCCTACAGGAGAAATGTGCAATAACACATAGAAACATTGTGTTTTTAAAACATTAAGACAAAACTTTTCAGGTCATAAAACACTTTGTTTGTGGATATCTGTGTTCCGCGTGCTTACCTCGGATAGCCTGGTTTCCTATTAAGCTGGTCTCTGGCATCGCTCTGGTGTGGTGGTGAAACGAAAGTGAAACAAACGCCCAGCTTGTGGTTTGGATATTCCTGGAAAAATGTGACTTTTATCGATTGCTATAGACTTAAAATGCCTGGTGTATGATAAGCAAATGTGTATTTCAGAATGGTGCCCAACATATCCTAAAATATAGCTAAATGAAACTAAATTAATTTCTTAAATCGCATTGTTTCTGCGCAAATATTTCTTGTTAACGAAATAGTTTTACACCTAGACTTGTTTTCACAGATCAAACAGGGGCTTGCTTATATATTAATTTTCAATATGTATTAAAACGTCATTTAGTTTTGGTACTAGCGGCGTTTCCTCAAAACTAAAAAAGTTCGTGTGAGGACAGGGTTGCCAGGTTGCATTCTCTTAAAGGGGCCCGCTCACCATTCCCAGAATCCAGTTCATTGTTTATATTTACATACGAGCCACTGCGTTTTGAAAGCATGTGACTGCAGCAGAACCTCTGCAGATTCACTGTTAGTGATCTCTTCGAAACCCATCTCGAACTTTTTCATGCCATACTTCTCAACACAATATTCATGGGGCATAGTAATAATAATAATAATAATAATAATAATAATAATAATAATAATAATAATAATTGATAATAATGCAATTAATGACATTAATTAATAGAACCAGTAACAGGTAATTAATACTCTACAATTACATTTATTAAACTCTGTGTAGACATGTTTTTGTTGTAAGTTAAGGTACACACTAATCATTAGTATTAGTTCATGTATTAATTAATGATCAAGTAAGCATTAGTTCTCTCATTAATATATGCTTATTTGTGCACCTGTATTGCAAAGTGTTACCCTTTTTTGTAGTGTTGACAATTTGAGCTGTTGTTATGCAACATTATAAGTTGTCACTGGATCACTCCAGTCTCCAGTCAGATATCTCTGGATGAAGAGACATCAGTTGATGGTTGTGAACAGTTGTAGTTAATACAATGTTCCCAAATCTTACATTAAATACCAAAAACAATTTGCAAATGTATTTTGTGCTTGTGTAAGTTACAGTTTGTCATAATTTGGCATTGAACATGTAAAGCTTGCAATTTTGCCTACTGGAGCATTCTGCTAAGTAAACGATAAAACAAGTGAAGTTTGCATGCATTGTGCAACCACTAAATATTGTTTGATTTAGTTGACATTTTTATGTAAACATTACATCCAAAGGCAGATGAAACTGCTGGGTTCTAATCTGGAGAAAAGACAAAATAAAATTTTGGGACCTATGTACACCCAAAATAAGTAAAATGTAGCAGGTATTTTATACTGATGATTATTTACAGTATTATTGTACCTATTTGTAACAGGGTTGACAGATAGGCCATGCCAAGGTCTAAAAATATTGAAAAACATACAGGAAAAGACACAACCTTAGATAAGAAAATATTAAGTGTTTTTTTTTAACTAACAATTCTACAAACGTAGATTCACCCTATGCACCCTATAGCCTGGCAGCTAATCACTTTTACATTTTATGACAATCCTGAGCCCATAATTCCAGCAAATTGTAAAGATTTCTGTTTACTGGATCATTGCCATCTAAGGCCATGCTCTGACTCATCAAATAAATGATGGAGGTTATTTCCTTAACCAGTATTTTGCATCTGTGCTCTTGTTTAACTTTCAGCCAGGCATCAAGCTGGGACACAGCAGGTTACTGGGATAAATACACACTGTAGTAATTCCTGGCCTCTCTCTGATATTTACTGCTTTCATGTTTCCGAAAGAGCACACAGCATTTTTACAGTTTTGGAATCCATGCAGGGCGGCACGGTGGTGCGGTGCTTAGCACTGTCGCCTCACAGCAAGACGGTCCTGGGTTCGATCCCCGGGTCACCCAGGGTGCCTTTCTATGTGGAGTTTGCATGTTCTCCCCGT
>JAQQZR010000037.1:10511935-10529103 GCA_030068235.1 Notoglanidium macrostoma | reverse complement strand
GGCTGTTTGTCTGTGTTGGCCCTGTGGTGGACCGGCGACCTGCCCAGGGTGTACCCCGCCTCTCGCCCGAAGATGCTTAACACCGAACCCAGTCCTTTAATAGTACAAAGGCGACACTGAGCACAGGACAATTTTGTTCATGTTTGACGTGTTCCACCTTGTACCATCTCAGAGATTTCACTGAAGCATCATTGCCCAAACGCTTCTTTGGATATGGTACTTCTCTGCATGCCATCTCTCCTCAAGCGTCTTCATTTTTAGGAGGTGTGAGATCCTACAGCATCTCACAATCACATTCAGCTCTCCAAATTTAACAATTTGTCTTTTATTGCTGAAAAGGAACATTCTTTGCTATAATTTTAAAATGTTATTGTAGCTTTATTATAAATAAATTATTACAGATGATTTGCATTAAATTTGCAGACACCTTTGCAGTAGACAGTACGGCTAACACATACAATAAGTGAATGTAGGTTATCTGTTTCCATGGATGAGCTGTGTACTTTGTCCTTTAGGCAAAAACAATGCAGTGTAATAGAGGTTGGGAATTTAATAATTTTAATGAAACAAAAGTTCAGTTAACATTTTGTTGATTGTTTTCACACTACATTCATCAAAATACAGTAAGGAAGTAGAAGTACATGTACGCTAAATGCTGTAAGACTAAGATATGGGATTTTTATTTCCTCAAATTTACACTATAAAAAAGTACAACCGATTGCAGAAAAATATTCATTTAAATAAAACTCACACAAATAAATAGAAAAGTCAGCCAGCAGGTTTGAACCCAGAACCTACTTGTTTTGAGGCAACAATGCTAACCACTGCATCGCTGTGCCGCCGATTCAGTATCTTTTTTCTTAAAAATAATAAAGCACGAAAATAAATACATGTTTGACAATATGGGCAGGTAATAGAATGTACTAATTTCCCCAAAATTTAGGGAAGTGGTCTGATCGGACAACATGATAGTGCACCAAATATAACATTAATGAGAAGACTAATAAACTGTTGCCTACTGAAAAATATAATATTTAAAATATAATGACCCTATGCAGATAGGTCATTAAAGAGCAACTATAATTGGAGATCATGAAAGTTTTTTTTTTTAATTATAGTCTGTACTTTGTACATATATTCAACTTTGAAGCACAAAGTCCTGCAAAGCCAGTAAATATAATTGCCTATTGAGTCAGAGAGCTGAAGCAAATGGGATTTCAATAGAAACTTTGGTGTAAAAACTGCAACCCTGGCAACACTGTGTATATGTATATGTATTATGTATATTTACATAATTCATGCCACAGTTGCCACAATTCATGACACAACAAAGTCACCATGTGGCCAAGTACAGTGTATGTAAGTGTGTGTGGGTATGTGTGTGGGTAGGCAGTTTCTAAGGTTATGCCTAGTGCTGAGGTGTATTGAGACATCAGGTAAACTGGGACAGTTAAATTTATCAGTCATTATTTTCTGGCCTGATAAGTGTTACTAAACCATTGTTTGATAGAAATAACATGGTGTAATCAATATGACATCATATAAAGGGGTGTGTGCTCAGCATTAAACAGGAAGTTGACCAAAAATGTTTTGAGGTAGGAAAAGTGATGTTTTGGCTAACTATTTTTTTCATAACGTTATAAATTAGTCATGACTAAATTATTACACATGTTTATGGTTGTGTATAGATTAAAAATATTACTGCAAAAACAGAAGCAGAATGTTAGTGAACATTGTATGTTAGTTCAAATTATGTACAGATGTTCATAATTTAATCATTAAAAATATTTTATTTATTTATTAATGAATGACATACCACAATTAGTTACATACTGTTATATAGTTTACATTTTCCTTAAGGCACTTGGGTCCATTAGTTATGCACTAACAACCTGGGGGAAAAAATCATCCTATTTCAGCTAAAGACTGCATATTATTTATACCATATTTGTCAGCTGTTCAAATGCATTTTTTAGAGGCCATACTTTCTGGTATATAGACCTCTTCCATTTAAAGTAAACATGAGCCTGGTCTATAGCTTAAAATAAGTGCCAGGTAACGTTGCCAAGATCTACAAGGATCTTTAGAAGGATGTTTATGTTATACAGCTTAAAGACATAAAAGTTACCGAATTATTAAATGGTTATTAGAAGTTTAACTAAATGAGTAATTATGTTGAGAAAATTAATGTTTCAATTCTTCTGGAAACTCTTGGAAAGTTTACATTTTGTAACACCTGTTCTGACACAGATATAGAAAGGATGTTTTACTGGTGCTTACAAGTAATCATGCAGTATGCTATTACAAAAAGTCTTACAACAAAAATCTTCTTTCAGACTTATAATATGAGTATACAAAATGTAAATATACTTGTACCAACACCTTGTGATTATATGTGTGTCTTTAGGCAAATGTATTACGGAATATGAGCTACTAGACTGCAGTTACTCCAGAGTCTTCCTGAGAAACTCCACCAGTAGATGCTGTGGGAAACCAAATTCCATCTGCACCAAAACATAACCCTGTAAGGTGAAACAGAGCACATGTTGATTAGCTAAAACCATGTATTGTGAGCACTGTTGGCTCGTGATGATAGATTCTGGTGGGGCAGGATGACTTTAACAACAACATAGCCTGAAACAAAATTAAGTCAAGAGGACATTGCACTTGACTTACACTATAGGCTACTATATAGTGAAGTTTAAATTAACCCCATAATAGGCAGTTGAGACTGAATAATATACAGTCTAGCAGCTCCTCTTGAGTGGTTTTAGATGTACCTTTGTTCAACTGTATTCACTATAGCCAGTTTGTTTCTTATGTGTGAGGTGGACACTGAAGACCTAACATCATCAACCAAGGTAGCCAGGTTTCAGGAAAATTTTCATCCCAAACATGTTTCAAAAATAACAATAGAGACTTAATACTAGCCCAAAATTAGTCTTTTTTTTTTTTTTTTTTACAATCTTTGTATGGGAAAGAAGATTTATCAACCCCATTAACTATTCAGTCCATTGATTCTCCCCAAGTATGGGGTAGTGTGATTCATGTCTCAAAGTACTTCTTTTAGCACTTGTTGCAGTTCCCATTTTTGACCATTACATGCAATAACTTTATGGAAGCTAAGTGCGGCAGTGAACATGTTGTTGGAAGTGAGCATTTGTTCAGGGCCTATTATTATAAGGTTATTAAGTTGTTATTAAGCTTCAGGAACCAAACCATTATTAAACAAAAGATTAGACACTCACATTATAAGGTATCACTTCAGGATTGATGAGGTCAAACAGATTGAGCTTCTGTCTGTCCATCAAATCTGTTACTCCTGCCTCAATGTCTAAGAAGAGAAAATATGTCAGATTGTTAAAACATCACATGTACTTTCATGAATGAACACACAGATACACACTAGACTTACAGGGTATGACTTTGGGGATTCCAATCTTCACAACAGCTTCCTGAAGATAAACATTTAAGCTCTTCTCCATCTTAAACCACAAGAGAGTCAACAGTGTAGACAGAGAGAGAAGCATGAGAAAAAAATACAACCTGTAATAAAATTATCTCTGGTTTACGTACCTCAGAAACACCTTCTGAGATGGAAATGTTTGATATAGATATACTGCAAGCCACAGAAGGGAATATGTTAGAAGTCAGTAAACTTTAAATAAAAGTGCAGGGCTTCACAGGAAGTGCTATACTTACTGCACAGGTGTGGCCTTCAGGATGACTTTCTTTTCGGCATAAGAGGCTCTCATACAGACTTCCACCTGCTACTGGGACACAAACCATGCTGTTAAAGATAGCATATTATAAAAAATTACTTTTATGTATGACATGCTGCAAATGAAAATACCAAAATAGTGGTGAATTCACAAATCTTATTGGTGTTAATAAATTTTCTTTAACAGCAGCTTTAACAGTAGTCGTGGTTGTTATTCAAATAATATGCTTACACACATTATAACACATTATAATTTTTTTAGTTAAAGGTCATTCACAGGAAATTGTGGAGCAGATTCTCCACATAATCTAGGACAATATTTGCACAAAAATTATTTTGGTGTAAGAGGACAGACTTCAAAACGAGTTGTTATAGGACAATAAGTCGCTTTGGGCTGGTGTAACACCACCCCTTCTTGTAATGAAATGGGCACTGCTAACTTTTAACTAGTGACTGGTAGATTGCCACTACTCAGATACTTCTAAGGGATGTACTCAAAGCTTGGATTATATTAGGTGTCACTTCTAATTATCTTTGGAATAATGTGTTGGCTGATTAATATGTTTAATTTAAGAAAGCACTGCAAATTGTGGTGGTATACAAACAGTGCAGGTTTTTTGTTTTAAGTGCTGATGACTGACCGCCTCAAAGTAAAGAGCAGGACTGTCCTGCTTTGCAGAAGAGAGCTCCACTGCAGCCACCCCTCTGACATACGAGCCTTGTGGTGTCGTCCAGAAACGAGGCACTGATGCACTCCACGCTCTTAACAACGGTTCCTCTGAGAACAGCCACTAATGGATACAGTCACAAACATACACTTCTGTGATGTGTTATCATTTCACATCAATAATTCCAGGTAGCTGGCAAGACAGGAAGTTAGGACATTCATTAAAAAGACAGAAATCACAGAAGTATGAAAACAGCAATAAGAAAAACATTGTACATAAGAAAAACTGATTTTTAACAATTCTATGGAGAAAGCAAAGGACATGTGTAAAATTACAGTGGTAATGCAACTTGACTACAAGAATATTAGTGAAGTTGGCTCCACGCTGCAAGACCTGCATTTACAGGTTAAATGTGGTTACTTAATATAAATGTTACCCAAAAATGAGCACCAACAGCTTGGACTCATGAATTCATAATTCATTTTTTAGTTTTAGACCTCTTAATGTTGTTAGCGTACATGCAAAGAAGCAACTCTGACATAGCAGGTTTACCACTTTACACTTTTACATATTTATATATGTACCAATTTATATACTTCAATAGAAACAATTACGATGAGTCACCAAACCTGAACTAAAGTGCACTGTGAAAGTTACAGTACCTTGTTCACTAAATTTGGTCTGTCTGTGGATAGCAGAGTCTGGAACATGTCCTGCAATCAAACAAGCAAACTCAAGTAATCTCTGAGTGAGAGTCACAACTTTGTCTAGATATGGAAGATGGAAATAACAGAAGGTCCCATCTAACAACGGAAATGTGTATACAGTGCAATACAATTGTACAATGTTTATGTCAATAGTAATATTATTTTATCAAGATTTTAGAATTGTTTTATTTGTTTACGGGGAATGATAATATACAGTGAGCTCTGTTCCGGTGAAGGTTTTGACAAATCGTCCATCATGGTGTGCTGCCTGCATTAGAGGGTCAAGGACATCATCAGAGAGCCAAAAGTACAGGCTGCGGTTCTCTGAAATCTGGTCTGGCTTAAACACAGAGTCTTTGATCACTGAAGTGGTGTTATTATAGGCCACTAGACCCTGTAAAATGACAACCAAAATACTGTAGTCATTTAAGTGCGATAGAATTCTCAGCATACTAAAAAAATCAAATGCACAAATTACAGTATGCTTAGAATAAATCTAGCTTTTAAGAAGCATAGACTGTAACACTGTTACTGTTTAGAAACAAGATACTATGGGTTACCTTGTGGTATGATTCTATGTAATTAGAAGTGATGACAGGGGCAGAGGTTACATCGATATCCACAGTGATGTTTCCGTCACTCACAAACTGCTCTGCTCATAGGGAATCTCTACATTAAACTCAATTACACAGCTACGCAGCATCCTATTGACAACTGTTTTCCAAACCCTACCTGCTGTGTCCTGAATAAAATCTGCCAGGATATTTGCCACCTTGTTTATTTCCTTACAGATCTGTAATTCATAGAAGTTAATTAGCAAAGCACTTTATAAATAAGCTGCATGTACTTCCTCCAAGATGACACCAGTGTGCAGCGTTGTGCAATAATCTCACTCACTTGGCCCTTTACAACCAGCTTTAATGTGATAGTAATGAAATTAGTAAACACTTTCTTCAGAAAGCCAGGTCTGCAAAAAAAAAAAAAGCCAAATCAGTCTTAAACACTGCATGTTTCACTTTTGGTTTAATTTCATCAAAAGCAAATGTGTTACTTTAAAAGCTATTAGACACTTAACAGGGACATTCTGTTACTGAGACAACACCATCTTATTATGGAAACGGTTACTTCTACCCAAACATACCAAGAAAGGGTTCAAAATCCTAATTACAGATGTTGTACCATCCTGTGAAGATTCAACTTGTTCTATTCAAAGAACTGGCATTATGCTTCGTCATTATTTTGATGTACCACAAAGCCATAACCACAACTGTGGCCTTCTGAATGTACACTACTATTTTCACTGTTCAGAAACTTGATAGAATGGAAGTCATCTTATGATCTGTTCAGTGACAAGTTCTTGAAAACTACTCGAGTATTCAAAGGAGTATTCAAAATACTCCTCCCGACATGTGTGGGTTGTTGTGAATTTGCGCACTCACTCTCGGTCGCCTTGCAGTAGGAGTTGCAGCTTTTGGAAGGTGAGGTAGCAGTCAGAAGTGTCTGCAGCTACTCTTCCTTTCCCACAATCTGATACACACACAAAACACACCTTCATCAGTACACACATCAGTAGAGGTCGCAGACAGAGAGAAAATAAAAGAAGTAGTAATACTCACATAGTTTCGAATTGATGATTAAATCGATTTGGGACTCAACTTCAAAATCAAATGATTGGTCTAGAGAGAAGCTGTATGAGACAAAAATGGCATTATTATTTAAGTAAATCTGGCATAAAGACATTGACAAAGTGCACTGAAATGGTTAAACAAAAGTACAGTTTTGTACCTTTATTACTGAGAGTGTAGGAAAAAAAATTTATTTTACAGAACACTTTCAGAATAGAAAAAAACTTTCAATGTCCTATCATCTGGCTCTATTATCATGTGCATGTGCTTGATGAGATGAAACAGTTTGAAGTGTACAGTGCTGTAGCGCTTCATGATAAGGAAACAATGATATAATCTGTTTTATGGAATATGGTTGAATATCAATGATTAACGTCCATAATACTGCAGTATTAAATTAGAGTCAGATACACTAGTCAATCTTGTCATTTTAAAACTGTACACCAACATATTGGATTTCAAATCAAATAATGACTAGGCAGTCAACTTTACTTCGATGATATTTCATTTGATGAATCATAACCATTACATTGACAAATTAACAACATTTCATAGCCATGAACTGAATGATTTTGCATCATATTAACTAAAAATGTAATTTGTTATAGTTGGTACTTATATATAATAAACCATGGTGGACAGTATTTTTACACTTAATAAATGAAAGCACTGTTAAAAGAAGTCTGATCTGTCATCACATATAGGATAATACATGGAATTACTCACAGAGTGCTCCCATATCCATATGTAATTGTTCCCTTAAAAACAACAGATACATTGGAGATAGTGATGCTGATGCCTTCATTCTCCTTCAGCTCAAATTCGCTATTCCCAATTGTCAGATTGTGGATCTCCAGACTAGACATGAAGAAACGGACAGAGAATGGACAAAAACCTTTTCCAACTGCAAACTTTGACTTCTGTAACTTCTTATATCTTAGTCTACCTACTTGTGTAATCCGTATTTCAGATTGCCCATGAATAACAATGACTTCTCCCCTTGAATACTGGGATATCTGGCATGCTTGAATGCTGCCTGGATTACTTCTGTGGTTTTTTCATTTACTGTAGAGTTCATCAAACAGGTTACCATTTCATAATAACTCATATAAACTGGCAAAACAATATAGATAGGACTTGTATAAAAGGCTGCACAGGTAATTAAAGGAAGAAAAATCGCAGTTTGATCCAACACAAATATTGTACAGAGAGACAAACAAGATATCACAGAAGCTCCCAGTCCTGTTAGGGTGTTATAGCTACTTTAATGCAAAAGAACCATTCTGTTGCTAGTAAAAAGCAAATCCATATGCAAGACCCATGTATACAACAGAACAGGCTAACCAAAAAAAATTAAAAAATTAAACTCACAGACAACAGCAGCAGGGTACGTGAGCCTACAAACAATGCCGGTAAACCTGTACGCTGATTCAGGATCCACACACGAGTGTCCCACTCCAGCCAGATTAAAGAGCAAGAGCAATCCTACACCTGACCCCAACATGTTCCTCTTCATCTCTGGAATGTTCATGAATACAGGCCCTGCTCCGTTCTGCTTCTGGAAATAATGCTGGGTTTCTTTGTGCTTTAAAATCTCAAGGCAGTTAGGTAAAATATAGTAGGAGGGATGAGGCACCCTAAGAGTGTGTGTGTGTGTGTGTGTGTGTATGGTTGGAGGAGGAGCACTACAATTTTTGCCTGGATGGTAAACAAGCAGGGGTCAGAGTAGAATGTTTTTGTCCAGAGTCCACTACCATTAGTTAAAGTGGAGTTTGGGAGAGTTAGTAAAAATTAGAGGAGCTTGTTGCTGTACAGGAGATTCTCCTGTGTTGAAGAGGCCTGAACCAGGATAGGACAAGACACCAAGCTGGATGATGAAGGGGAGGAGAACAAGGATGTGTGGAGGTAACCCTTAGGGGATCTTAGGGGAATTACAGAACATGGTCACCTTGTAATCTGAGAAAGAGCAGTATTTGTTGCACATGTGCAAAATACTAGCTTCTGAAAAAACAAGCTGTTGCTCCAGAGGTTTGCGTTCTGATGGTTTATCAGCAGCGGACAGGACAGCCCGCTTATGTATGAAGTTCAAAGGACAAATCCAAAAAAGAAAGTGTATGCCTCATAAGCACAATGCATTACCAAGGTCACCATGAAAATGCTTGTGTGGCATGCTGTTCAGCAACTTGTAATACTTATCACAAAGAAGCCACTTGCTTTATTTAAAAGGAATTTATTTCACTTCCTCATACAAAGTTTTACAGCATGTTTCAATCGCATTAGCAAAGCCGATGTTTTTAAAGCAAAATAAGAACACAAAATGCTAAATACCAGATCAAAGCATTTTATTATTTAAAATGTATTAATTCTTTCATTATTAAAGAAATGACACTTGTTTGCTTTTAGGTGCCTGCTCATTTACTTCACATGCCTATGCACAAAGGTTTAAATAAGAGTTACTTATTCATGCAGGATTTCAATTTATGTTTGTCCGACTTTCTTTGTTCCAAAACAAAGTTCCAAAACAAACGTTGCCTGGGCGGATAATATTTTACCCATATGATTGGAATTATTTATGTATATTATTTTAACTCAGAACATCATACATAATTATACAGAAGTGAGAGATAAACATAATTCATTCCCAATACACAGACCAGTACAACTCTAAAAATTTCAATGTCAAAGTGCCAAACATAAGCCCTTATAAAAGGCATCTGTACACAAAGAATCTATTGATGACCTTCAATGTCAGCCATGTTTGATGAGATAAGCCATGTTCTACTCATGGTTCCAATCTCTGGATCATTCCAGGAAAATGAAGCCCTGATGACATAAGCACTGTGCAAGGTGGTCAGATGACTGACTGATGCTGGCATAGAGAAAATGTATGTGCAAAAGTGCTGTGCTGAGACTGTACAGAAACATTTACAAGTTAATTCAGCACTTATTTACACTATATACATGCTATTTGGCTGAAGGAAGAGATGAGGTTTTTGGTCACTTTGCCAACCAGCTTGAAAGTGCTGAATGGGCGAACCTGAAGCTTCATTAAGCAGAGAAAAATCTAATCCAGGAATCATAAACCACATGTTCGCAAGTTCCATCAAAAAAAAAATAAAATTAAAAAAAAAAAATAATAAAATAATAATAATAATAATAATAATAATAATCTTGGAGCAGAGTGACTAAGAGGAGGCGGAGTTCTCCTTCATGGTTGGTGCTACTTTTGACTTTATCAGTCTGACCACATTTTTGCAGGATTCAATTAGCCATAGCTTCACGAGCCTCAGGGATCAGGGAGGCAAAGAAAGCTTTGAAGAAAACCCAGGCTGTCCAGAGAACAGGGGGTCGAACTGGAGACACCGGAACCGCAGTCAAGGGGGGCGGAACATCAGCTTCCCCATCCCTGTCACCGTCCTCCAATTCAGCAGGGGGCACCATCTTTAAAAATACAGAAGGCAAAAAAAATCTCACCAGCATATCTCAAACAGTCATGCTAATACAGACGTATGTTCAGAAACATTTATGGTTCACTCTTTTTGTCTAAACTAAAAGAAGTTGCTAAGGTAAAGCATATTATACAGATTATAATGCAAATTAACAATCCCTCACCAGCTCTCGTCTGTCCTGGTTCTGATTCTGCTGGTTCTGAATGACCTCTGGTGCTGGATGGTTTGGAGGCCGAGCTTGAGCTCTTTGCCTGAATGGGAACCAGCCCGCAGTGTGCCTGCATAGAAGAGAAGACAGCAGTCAGGACTACATCCAGAAAATAGCATACCTGCACACTCGGTGAACGCATTGCCTGTTAGAAGATACTTTCCATGCTAAAATATTCTGCTATGCATCATCTCCACTGCACTATTCTCACCTGAAGGACAAAGTATCAATTAAAAGGCTGAACCCAGAGGCATATTCATGATGTTTACTATTCATAGTATTTCAGATTTCTTTTATACTGGACACACAGCAATATGACTGACTGTTAAACAAATCTACACCGTTATATTTCAGCCTTATTGGCAGCTTTGCTCAGTCTCATCCAACTTCATGATGCAACTGCATGCTTTTCTACCAGTCTTAAACAACTTCTCACATGTACAGTTGGATGAGAAATGACAAAAAACCAAAGGGTTTTAGTACGGATTTGGGCCATTACCAGCCAGCAGAACAACATTGATAGTACACTTTGGTACAAAATCTGCAAGTGTCTGGAACTGTGCTGGAATGATGAACATTGTTCTTCCCAAAGACATTTCCTCTTCTAGTGTTTTGACGACAGTAATGGAGACAGCCATCTCTCCAAAATGGTGTTCAGCTGGGTCAAGATCCGGTCATTTACATTGACCTTTGTCTCTAAGGAGACAAGAGATCTAAACAGCACCACCAGTTTTTCCTTTGTCACCAGTCTGTATGTACTGAGCACTTGTTGCCAACTTCTCTGGCATTCTAAATAAAAACTTCTTGAGACACATTAAACATGTATTTAATTCTTAATCATTTTTTATTTAAGAAATTATTTTCATTTTATATTAATTCTTAAATATCTCCATTTACATTTGTATAAGAAACACATTTCAACACCTCAACATTAGGGCTGGGTATTGGCACAGACGCCCTGATTCGAGTGGATTTCACAAGCTAACGATTTGGTTCAATCCAATGCGATTTGATTCTGACCCCATATCGATTCAGTAGCCATGGCAAACACCGTGAGGTTTTCTTCTGTGTGTTCACAGGTGGTTAAACATTAAAATTTAACCAAGAGTGATTTCTTAAACATGGGGACTACTTATTTCCTTTGATACCAAGAGCCCATCTATCACACTCTGTTTAGTCATAGCAGAAATAATCTTAGTAAACAAATATGATAAGCAAAATGCATATTAACCTGAAAGATCCATCCATAAATTTTACAGATCGATATCAAATCGGACAAATCTTAAACAATTAATTGATGAAACAATATGAACAACCCCAATGAACATTAAAATGTTTTTAAGATCATGAAAAGCTTACTTTCACTTTTTTTGGCTGTTGCTGTATAACAGCTTTGTTTCTGTTTTTAAAAAAAAAAAAAAAAAAAAAAAAAAAAAGGGAGCCTGCCACTCTTATGTTTACACCACACGGCCACAAGGGTCATGTTTACAGACTGAGTGTCACTAATCAGGTTTATCATGGTCTCAGAGGAGAGAATGAGCACAGTGGAAAGCCTTCCATCAAAACTTTATTGGAATACATGCAGAACCAGATATATGCAGATGAAGTTTGCCTGAAAAATGCTTATAAAGGGAGGGATTCCCAGGTTCTGTTCCCCCTTATACAGTACTTATGCTGAATGGATGATCACACACAGAGAAGCACTGGACCTGCTGTTTGCCAAAGTTCGCATTCCCTTGTGTGTAGGTAAATTTTAAGTCAAAGTCCAAATATACAAAATGTTCAATGCACAACAGAAGGCATACAGCTCTCTTTCAGCACTATAAACACACATTTCTCATTCCCACAGGCCCTGTGCTCATTTGCCTCTGTCCAGCATGATAAACCTGCAAGATCACTTGTGTCTTGGAACGTACGCTTTCAGTTTCATGCAGTGCAAACCTCAAATTACACAGCATTGTAGACTGGATAATACTGACAAAGAATGTGAGCTTGCTGAACAAAAACGGGACATTAACACCAAGAGTGAAAAGACTGGGTGGCATTAATCACAGGTTGTGTTCAGCAGTGAACACACCGTGTAACATCACTCAGTAACTCACAAACATGAAGTCCCTACATTTCCTTGGTCTTTTTGCCTGTCTTCTTTTACCTTTCACCCATTTTTTTTCCTGCTTGTGTACTCCTGCTTCTGGTCAACAATTGGTTTTCGGTAACCAAGCTAAAGTTATAAAATGGTTCGGGGGGAAAATATCACCATATGTATTGGAGAAAGATAATGACTTGTGTAGGCAGCGCTCTGTACATAATCTACTCCAGGTAAAATTATTAGACGACATGCTGATGTCAGTATCCACAGAAGATATACGCGTTTGCATTTTTATAAACAGGCTATATTATTATAACCAACAGGGTTGCCGCAAATATGAGAAAATAACTTTAGAGATGCCCAGTGTGCCATGAAAGGCTTGAGAGTTAATATTTCATGATTAAATAACAAAGCAGGTAAGGATAGCTTACTACTTATACTACTTGGAGCATGTGCGGAAAACATGCTTATTAAATACTGTATACATTCATTCCTCTACATTTTCACGCACAACGTGTTGCTGGCTTAGTGTATAAGTAGTGTCTGTAAGTAATGCATGTGGAATAGATGACAGAGACACTCACAAGTACATGAGAAGCAGGCTGCACATCACTAGGATGAAGCGACTCAGGCTGGAATAGAAGTAAACTATGCTCAGGAACACAGCGAAGCGAGAGGCGGTATAAACCCAATCCAACCAATCTCTGTCCACATCCTCCTCGTCCTCCATCACTGGCCCGCCCTGAGCATTCATGCGCATGTTCTGATTGGCTCCATCTGGGTTGATAAAGGCAGGGTCTGGGACGTTCTGATTGGCTGGCAGGTTGTCGACGGGAGCCTGATTGGGAAGCCCGGCAGGTACAGCGGCTTGTTGCGGCGTGACGGGAAGTGAAGTAGGAGGCGTCACGGGAACAGAGGCAGCGGCCGCAATAGCTGCTTGGCTGGAGAGTGAAGAGCAGTTTTCAAATGGATGGAAACACAAACTAGTGTAAGCTAGGATGATAGCATAAAATAGAATAATACTTACTACTGCATATAGTACTGTCGCGCGTACATATGCTGCAGCCAAATGAGTTGCTGTGGGCTGTAAAGTGAGTACGCAGGGAAAGCTGGATGGGTCATCGCTGCTGGTCTTGGCCTGGTGACAGAAACATAGTGCACATTTATACACTTATCTATACTTGCACAATTTTCAGCAGTTGAAACTCAAATTGGGTAATATAAAAAGTATCCAAGTTCTTCCTTTTCTGATTCTTCCCTCTCAGAGCCTGTACCAACCACCGAGTTTCATTATCCCGATCTCATTGACCAGACAGGAAACAGCAGGAACTCACTCGGATGTGCTGGTGCCAGTGCCTGTGGCAGGCCATGCAGCAGTGGGCACAGCAGGAGCAGGGTGACCGCGCTGTCTGAGACCGGCAGTAGAGGACACAGTAGGCGCAGATGGTGCTGGAGAGGCGGTGGCTGGCGATGGCTGCTGCTCTTCTGGTTTGACCTGCGTCACAAGCGACAGGCATGGTTGATTTGTTTACAAGAAAATCAGGGTGTACACAGAAAAAAAAGAACCTCACTAGTACCGAAACTCTGAAATATAAAAATAACTGCTGTGGGGTTTTTAAGAAGATGCAAAGTTGTGCTTTCTGGTGGATCATAATGAGCACAGCTGTGCGAGTTTGTTCCAGGCCACCCACTGAGCTAGCACTACTTCCATCAGACAGTCTCTAGCTCTCACTGATGCACAGCGTGCTGCGAGGCTGACGGAAAAATAACTTGATGGTGCAACGGCACTGTCAGCAGTGAGCAGTCTGAGACAGAAACTTCTGGAAGTGTCAAAAATACTGCATAGAAAAACTTCAGCTCCCATCTTATTAGGCATTCATACAAATATATGCACAGAGTTAGATTATTTTGTCATAGGCTTACATACAGTGTGCATGGGTGTAAATTGGCCACTGAGGCATACCTTAGGTCTGGCTCCCAGCTGAAAATCAGGCTGGGGTTTAATCGCACACACAAGGTGAAGAGTGGGTACTGGGTCTGTCTGTAAACATAGGAACATGAAGTTATAAAACCGTTAAAGACTTTCAGATACCAAGATACCCTTCCACATAAACTGAAAGGTGCTACTGAATTGTGTTTGTGTCTAGGTGAACACAAACATTATGACGTGGCATACTGACTAGGAAACCAGGAAAGCGTAAAAAAAAACAGTAACCAAAAACTTACTTATGAAATGCTTTCAAAGTTCGGATCTCCTTACAAAATAAACAATGCAAAAACTGTACAGAGATCAGCTCTATTCATACCTGGGTGTGGAATTTACTTTGGATCAAACACTGAACGAACATTTTGAACGACAATACAATTTTCTAATGAATCGGCAAACTTTTTTGTAGCACTAATCTGTACAAGTAGCTGACTGCAAACTAAAAATTATTTTTGCACCAATCCTTTCTTTTTGTTTTAGTAACACTATGTATTGTTTAACATTGTGGATTGTCCAAATTTTGAATCTTTTATATCCTACATTTTATAGAATTTATAGTCAAAATCAAACATTATGTAAATAATAATTAATTCTGTGCTTCTCAGTTCCATCATTTATTTATGAAGCTGTTAAATGGCATCACAGTTACTGTAAATTTTTTTAAGTGTGGCAAACCTAAATACAAGGATACATATAGTGTACATAAATGTCTTCATATATCATGAAATATTTTTCCATATCACCCACAGTTTGGACTGACATTAAATATGACATACTAATTATGATGTGATACTTAACATAGTATACAGTACTGAGTAAAATCAGAGCCCACCCTTTTTTTTTTTTCAATCAAATGCCCATTCAGTACTTACTGTTAATTATTTGGTGGCAAAACAACTATAAGGATGGGAAAATGTCGCACAGTACATTAAACCTATTTGTGCGGGTCAACATTCAATTTCAATATTACAAATAAAATCATCAAATCTGGCATTATTGTATCTAAAGTATTGAAGACCATAGTGTAGATCTGATAAATTCATTTTCTCATCATTATTGCTATTCTTCATAAATCACACAACTGTCTTCAACAATCTGTCAATACTTTATTTGTAATATTTAACTTGAATGTTGACCTGCATACAGTAAATAAGTACTGCATGGCTGTTTGACTCAAAATGGATTTAATGTACTGTACATTGTCCCAGTCATTATAGTTCGACACCAAATAATTAAGTATTAAATGGCCACTTGATTGAAAACAAAAGGGTTGACTTTTGCACAGTCCTGTAAATAGCTATTTATACACACCCAGAACATTTAACTGTGTTTGTTACAGAAAATGTGTACGTATAATATAACATAACATATAAACACGTAAATATTCTATACATGCTGTGTTTACTGCACTGCATAGTGTAACTTTGAAAAGAAAAATCCAACAACAAGCTTTTTACCTTCCTAAAAACATCTCTGAGGTGCTGGTTGTCTGTGAGTAGTTTGCCTGAGTAGATGAGTCTCTGGTCTTTTTCAGCCTGTTCAGGAAGAAGAAAGCCGCAAGTGTCAAACGAAGGAAACAAATGAAGGAAAGAAATGTACTAGAGAAACCAGCTGGTCTTTTGACGCCACTCTTAAACATGTATCACAATCTCTGAAAAATAAGCAACTCGCCGTCTAGCTACGTAAACGCGTGGCATGTGTTTTATATAAAAAACACACGAGCACGCGCCTAGCGATACGCTGCGTGTTTGTGTTAGCCACAGGAGCCAACAGCGGAAGTACGTCTGAACTAGTGCGTTGGAATGCCAAGGAATAAGGTTAGCCAGCTAGCCCGAAAGAAAAGTGAACAACAATCGTGATATGACTCTCACGGTGTGTTAATACACCAAAAAAGCAATAAAACTCGATTAAGCGAAATTAACAGTGTACAATAATGCCGTTCGATAAACTGTGGTAATGCTAGCTAGCTAACGCGGAGAGCCGATATCAGCTCGCTAATTATCTAGCAGCCCAGCTAGTTTCGGTTGCTTGTGAACACATTAATAAGAACACCATAAACTAACGACTCACCGGTTTGGACGGATAAAAGCTCACCAAATGAGTTTTCAGCTCCTTCACCGTCCAGTTGATGTTTACATCTTCGATTCTCTGATCATCGTGAAGTTGATTCGGCGTTTTAATTACAACTAAAATTGTCTCCTTTTCCGAGACCTGGGAATCCATTTTCTTTGTTTCTGTCTCAACACTAGCGTTACTTTCAGCGCTCAAATTCACAAAAGGCAGTTAAACGCACGGTAAAGTTAGGACAATGTTTGCATTTATAAACAGCACCGGATGCCAGGAAGGTCTCCAAGTGATCGAGCCGCAAACGACAGCGCTGACCCGAGGATTAAAGAGCAGCCGTATCGGAGTCGTCAGTAGAACTTCAGAGTAGCTGACAGCTCGCGAGATATGCAGGGCGTGTGTTTCCAAAACACACTGTGGCTGACGGTGATTGGCTGGAAGGCGCTCGTGCTCAGACGTGGAGCCTTTGCGGAAGCCCCACGCACTGCGCAGACTCAGTCGGGCTGCTGTACTGGGAAAGTTCCTGATAAACCAGGGGCGTCAGAAGCATTTTGAATGTGGGGGGAAACACGGACGGGGGGGGTCCCGAAATTTTTTAATGAATTAGATGCCATTTCGTGCATTCTGGTGTATTTTTATCAGGTTGTTAA